>JAVJIF010021749.1:0-72152 GCA_038442645.1 Agave tequilana
AAATACAATTTTCATTGCACATTCTCGATGCTAGGGGTGGCAGACGGGTTGTGACCCGTTAGACCCGACCAGACCGGAGTTACCGGGTCTGGGTTTGGGCTAATCGGGTTTGGGTCGTAATCAGGTCGACCCTCCTGACCCGATTATTAAATAGTCGGGTCGACCCAAACCCGCCAGACCCACTTGACCCGCCAGACCCGATTATTCTCTCTCCTCCTCGGCCTCCTCCCTCGATCTCCTCCGCCTTCGCCCTCGCCTCCTCCCCTTCACCTAAATTAAATTGTCAAAAAATATGCGTGAGCCCAGTTTCGAACACATGACCTATAGTGTGTGAGTTTAATGTAATGACAAACTATACCACACAACAATTTGATAATATAGTGTAAAAAATTGTATTTCAGGTTTAATAATCGGGTCAAACGGGTCGGATCGGGTCGACCCGACTAAGCCTGGGTCGGGTCTGGGTCTGAATTTTTGACTCATATAATAATCGGGTCGGGTAGACCCAACCCGATTATTATACGGGTCGAGCAGTAATCGAGTCGGATTGGCCGACCCGACCCAATTGCCACCCCTACTAGATGTCGACCCGACCCAATTGCCACCCTACTCGATACCCATTCTCTATTCTACAAGTATTTTATAAATGTCTATATTTCAAAGTAGTGTAAATAACTTTTTGAAGAATCCTTATTGATATATAAATAGTTATTAAAAAGTTTTTCTCCGATCAATGGTGATTCTTTTTCTTTTTTAGTTTTTAAACAATAAAGACCAATGCTAAATGAGTTTCTCCATGCAAGTCGAAAAAGTATCACAGAAGTGCCAAATAAATATCTTAATTGTATAAAAAAATGTCCTAAAAGTGTCCAATATGACAAGGTGTTGGGCCCAGAAATGACTCCCATCCATGCATAGTGGCCGGTAACTATGACCATGCCTTAACAAATACATCCAGGACTATTACTTTGTTGGTAACTAGTCATTACAATTATTTCATTATCATAATTGTATGGCATTACATTTTTTTCATTCAAAATTATATATGACAACCTAGGGAGCACGAATTCTAGATCTGTCCCAGAGTCACCTTTCCTTTCGTAACTTTCTTTTTTCAGGTCATGCTTCAATAGAGTGGGCTGTTGGAAGTGGGCGGAAGTGAGGACGTGGGAAGTAGGTCTTTTTTCTTTTGAAAAATAAGAATTTATGTGTATCTTTTTCAGTGTTTGCTTGGTAGTTTGGAAAGAGAGTGAAAAAGTATATTGTTTTTCGGTATTTGGTTAGTAATGTGGAAGTGAAAGTGGAAAGGTTGACCACAAAGTTGACCACAAGATAATATTAAAATAAAAATTAATTATGAAAAATTACACTGTAATTAGAATGCAAGTAAGATTTACATGATCATAAAATTAACTTAGTACCCTGAAAGTGAGGAAATGATTGTGTAAAAGGAAAAAGAGAAAAGAAAAAGGGGCTTTCCATTTTCCTTTCCCGGTGATTGAATGGACAATGAAAGTGAGAAATGACACTTCCTCACTTCCGCCCACTTCCTTAAAACCAAACACGCCCAGAATCAATTAGTATTTCATTATGGATGAGATACAAAATTTCTATTTTTATCACTAATTATTTTATCAGAAAATATTCAGTGGAGTAAATAAAAACAATATCAATAGGCTACAATTATGCTACTTAATATTCCAAATGAACCACAATTTTCTGTCAAGTTATCTGCTAACTGAAGGTTACATGATTATCTAATTTATGTCTTTAACAAAAATCGATGCTGAATCTCCTAATTCACCAGATACAGTCCACACCTTATGGTGGGCCCAGAAATTAGACTCATGCTCAGCCCTTATTCGGCCTTATAGGTCAAATCTCATCTAATAGGATGGTCGCAGGGTATATATATTATACCTTCTCCTACTGATATACATCATTTGCAATATAGGAGAAGGCTAAAGAGCTAACAGCCCCTAATCAAATGTATATGAAAGTGCAGATTTATAACGTCTCAGGCTTATTTGAATGCCTTTCCCTTTGCTGATGGCGTCATGATATTGGAACTTCTGTTTGATTCTATAGTGTTTCGTGGTCCTTTCATGAATTTAATACTTAGTCAATTGATCATAATTTTCTACATTCAACACTTGTGTTTTCGTTTCATTACATTTTGCAGAATAGAAATGCTACCAGCAAAACATTGAAAATATCTCTCTGACTAATTACTAGATATATAATGGGATGTTCTATTGTAATAGACTAGCGAGTACTGAATATATCGGGTGTTTATTACCACAGTGAACATGAACTGGTTATACAGCTCCAACAAATTCATGTGGGAAATGTACAAATTTTGAATTTTACAGGTAGCAATTGAACAATTCTAGAGATACTTCCTTGTAAGAACTATAGATACAAGTATCTTGTAACAGAATTATTTGTTTCAAAAATCAATAATTTACAAAAATTGCAATTTACCTTTACGTT
This sequence comes from Agave tequilana, assembly GCA_038442645.1. Lineage (NCBI taxonomy): Eukaryota > Viridiplantae > Streptophyta > Magnoliopsida > Asparagales > Asparagaceae > Agave > Agave tequilana. Next base: position 2,494 of record JAVJIF010021749.1, read on the forward strand.
GAAGAACAGCTTGAAAGAAATCCAGATTCTACCAATAATCTCCGCAAGAACAAGATCCTTCACTGAAGCGGTGAAATCGATTCCGGTCACGTACAATGATCACCCTGCCATAGATCTTTGAAAGAAGCTTGGTAGCAGCATGGCAATCATCGCAAACCCGTAGGTTCTTCACAATCCTGAAAGGCGTACCCGGAGATGTGCTAATTAGACCAAATGCCATAGCCAACTTCTCGCTTTGATAATTAAGGCATTCTCCTTCTCTTCCTCATCCACATTTAATAACACCACTGATGTATCAACAACATGACCAGCTAGTTTAGCTTCCTCTGCATCTCATCCACCATTTCATGAATCCTTCCGTAGGTGTGACTCATATCCTGTAACAAACTCATGAACTGATCCATTCAGTTCCATTAAGCTCATCCCAGGTACTTTCCTAATCCCCATGTACTTCATAGATGTTCTTAATTTGGCAACATCATTCCACTTCTTCTGCAATGCATGGGGGTTAGAAAGCAGTACATTGTAGGGAGTGTTATGCGGCTCAAGCCTGAGCAGCTCCATCGCAGCCTCTTCCCCTAACGTTGAGTTCTTATGAACCTTACAAGCAGCAAGAAGTGATCCCCACAATATAACATTCTGAGCTACAGGCATTACCTTTACCATTTCGTGAGCTTCTTCTAGATGCCCGGTTCGGCTCGGCTCGGCCGAGGACAAAACTAGTCCCTTCATACATTGGACCAACGCATCTCTATCGCCCTTCCTTCATTATGCGTATCTTTCTTTTCATCAATATTGCTCCATTGTGCATGCAATGCTTTGTAAAAACATCCTTTAATTCCTTTCATTCAGATGGAGTATGAAGTTAGTTACCAGGATGGGATGCGAAATCAGGGTGCAATACACGTCACAGATATGTGATATGTAGTCCAAGAAAAACATGAAAAACATGTGTATACACATATAAGTGTTTAAATATGTGTGTGTGTGTAATATCCTCAGTGCCATGCACATAAAAATTAAAATTACAGCGAATTCTTCCAGTTAATTTAAAATTTTCTATAAAGAATCGCAAGAAACAAATATTACAAAGAAAAGGGTCATCCATGTAACTAAAAAACATAGAAAAAAATTACTGAATATAAAACTTATTTAAATACAATTCTTCATTGCACATTCTCGATACGCATTCTCTATTCAACAAGTATTTTATAAATGTCTATATTTCAAAGTAGTGTAAATAACTTTTTGAAGAATCGTTTTTAATATATAAATAGTTATTAAAAAGTTTTTCTCCTATCAATGGTGACTATTTTTCTTTTTCTTTTTTAGTTTTTCAAACAATAAAGACCAATGCCATATGAGTTTCTCCATGCAAGTCGAAAAAGTATCACATCACGGAAGTGCCAAATAAATATCCTAATTGTATAAAAACAGTGTCCTAAAAGTGTCCAATATGATCGGGTGTTGGGCCCGGAAACGACTATCCCCATCCATGCATAGTGGCCGGTAACCATGGCCATGCCTTAACAAATACATCCAGGACTACTACTTTGTTGGTAACTTGTCATTACAATTATTTCATTATCATAATTTTATGGCATTACGTTTTTTTATTCAAAATTATATGTGACTACCTAGGGAGCACGAATTCTAGATCTGTCCCAGAGTCACCTTTCCTTTCGTAACTTTTCTTTTCTCGGGTCATGCTTCACTAGAATCAAATAATAGTTCATTATGGATGAGATACAAAATTCTATTTTATATCACTAATTATTTTATCAGAAAATATTCAGTGGAGTAAATAAAACTATATCAATAGGCGATAATTATGCCACTTAATATTCCAAATGAACCACAATTTTCAGTCATCTGCTAACTGAAGGTTACATGATTATCTAATTTAAGTCTTTAACATAAATCGATGCTGAATCTCCTAATTCACCAGATACAGTCCACACCTTATGGTGGGCCCAGAAATTAGACTCATGCCCGGCCCTTATTCGGCCTTATAGGTCAAATCTCATCTAATAAGATGGTTGCAGGCAGTGTTCTAAAAATCGGTTTCATTATTCGTGCGGTCCAACACTGAATAATGATTAATCGGATTAATCGAGATTAATCGGGGATTAATCGTTTTTGAAAATTTTAATATATTTAATTAATTTATACACAACTATATATGAATATATACAGTTAATGTTGAAAATACCTAAATATTATACAAGACAATATCTAGATGTGAAGTTATAAACCATGATATGATGAACAAGACAACATGAATAAATAGTAAAAAGAAGAAGTAAAATAACTTATCTCTTCACATTAGTAATATAAGATTTCAAATTTTGCAACATAAATATAAATTAAAGAACTTACTTGCAAAATAAGATAAATAAAAAATTAGTCAATTTATCAATCAAAATAATGAGTTTTAAAGAATGATGGAGTAAGATTGCTAAATAAGTTAATTTGAAAAATAATCAAAAATAATAAAACATAAGTATCATTTTATGCAAAATATACAATAATAAAATATCATAATTCATTTACTATTTAATAAATAACAGTTCATCTACTATTTAATAAAATATCATTATCAAATCATCAACATCACAACATAAACTACTTAGCGATCTAACACACACAAAGTGATAAGTTTTTCAAATAAAAAAACATATGAAATACCTAAATGATTAATTGGGGATTAATCGGGCATTAATCGAGGATTAATCGGGGATTAATCGTTTTGGACCTGATTAATCGCCCGAGCGCATAATCAGAGCGATTAATATAATATTAAGCGGACTGCCACCGAATAGGATTAATCGGCCGATTAATCGGCCGATTAATCCGATTTTTAGAACAGTGGTTGCAGGGTATATATGTTATACCTTTTCCTATTGATATGCATCATTTGTAATATAGGAGAAGGCTATAAGAGCTAACAACCCCTATCAAATCTTTATGAAAGTGCATATTTATAACGTCTCAGACTTCTTTGAATGCCTTTCCCTTTGCTGATGGAGTTCATGATATTGGAACTTCTGTTTGATTCTATACTTTTTCATGGTCATTTCATGAATTAAATACTTAGTCAATTGATCATAATTTCTACATTCAACACTTGTGTTTTCGTTTCATTAAGCTTTGCAGAATAGAAATGCTACCAGCAAAACATTGAAAATATTTCTCTCTGACTAATTACTTGATATATATAATGGCATGTTCTATTGTAATAGACTAGTGAGTACTGAATATATTGGGTGTTTATTACCACAGTGAACATAAATTGGTTAAAAGTAATACAACTCCAACAAATTCATGTGGGAAATGTACAAATTTTGAATTTTACAGGTAGTAATTGAACAATTCTAGAGATATTTCCTTGTAAGATCTATAGATACAAGTATCTTGTAACAGAATTATTTGTTTCAAAAATCAATAATTTACAAAAAATTGCAATTTACCTTTAAGTTGAAGAACAGCTTGAAAGAAATCCAGATTCTACCAATAATCTCGGCAAGAACAAGATCCTTCACTGAAGCGGTGAAATCGATTCCGGTCTCGTACAATGATCACCCTGCCATAGATCTTTGAAAGAAGCTTGGTAGCAGCATGGCAATCATTGCAAACCCGTAGGTTCTTCACAATCCTGAGAGGGGTACCCGGAGATGTGCTAATTAGACCAAATGCCATAGCCAACTTCTCGCTGTGATAATTAAGGGCATTCTCCTTCTCTTCCTCATCCACATTTAATAACACCACTGATGTATCAACAACATGACCAGCTAGTTTCAGCTTCCTCTGCATCTCATCCACCATTTCATGAATTCTTTCGGTATCTGGGTGTGACTCATCTCCAGTAACAAACTCATGAACTAATCCATTCAGTTCCATCGAGCTCACCCCAGGTACTTTCCTAATCCCTATGTACTTCATAGATGTTCTTAATTTGGCAACATCATTCCACTTCTTCTGCAATGCATAGAGGTTAGAGAGCAGTACATTGTAGCCAGTGTTATGCGGCTCAAGCCTGAGCAGCTCCATCGCAGCCTCTTCCCCTAGCGTTGAGTTCTTATGAACCTTACAAGCAGCAAGAAGTGATCCCCACACTATAACATTCGGAGCTACAGGCATTACCTTCACCATTTCGTGAGCTTCTTCTAGATGCCCACCTCGGCCTAGGAGATCCACCATGCACCCATAGTGTTCCACCTTAGGAGTTAGTCCAAAGTCATGGCTCATACGATTGAAAAATTGTTTTCCTTCGGCCACCAATCCTGAATGGCTACAAGCACGAAGGACTCCTATGAATGTGATGTCATTAGGCCTAACAATTCCTTCATCTTCATCCGTGAAAAGAGTTCAATTGCTTCATTCCTAGACCATTCATGGCCAGCCCATTAATCATGGCATTCCACATGCACACATCTTTATCTCTTGTTTCTTCAAATACTCTATAAGCAGCCTCAACCTCCCCACACTTTGCGTACATATCTACTAAGGCAGTGGCAAGAACAACATCCATCTCAATCGGTCGCTTGTCTATGAAACCATGGATCCATCTCCCTCGCTCAAGGCTCCAGCTTCAGCACATAGAGACAAGAGGTTCACCACCGTCATCTCATTTGGACTAACATTAGAATCCTTCATCTGCCCAAATAATTCGAAAGCCTCGTCAAAGCAATTGGCCTGCGAGTATCCCATAATCATTGCCGTCCATGTCATTATATCCCTTTGGCCCATCCCACCAAAAACAGCTCTCGCGCTTCGAATATCGCCACATTTGCAGTACATATCAACCAATGCCGTGCCCAAAGTTATCGGCATATCAAACCCATTTCTAAGCATGTGGGCATGGAGCCACTTGCCAAGCATTAATGCCCTAACAATCCCGCATTCTATAACAAGACTCAGCATCGTGATCTCATTCGGTGTTATCTTTTCCGTCCGCATTCTTTCAAAGAGCTCCATCCCAGCTTCCAACTGTTGGCAGCGGATGTAGCCGGCAATCATGGCAGACCACGAAGCAGTGGTCCGCTCTGCCATCTGATCAAAGACAACCCGCGCCAGTTGCACGGTCCCGCACTTAACATACATATCGATCAAAGAAGTACTCGCATTGACACTCGTCGGTCCATCACCGGCGTTCTTTAACAAATAAGCGTGCACCGGCCATCCGACCCTCAACTCCCCTACATCCGCAAAGAGACTGATCATGTTCACCATAGCCACCTCGCTAGGCCTCACCCCCAAACTCAACATCTCCCTAAGAAGCCCCAACGCCTCATCGAATGACCTCACCCTCCCGTAGCTCCGAATCATGGTACTATAAGAGACCACATCTCTGCCAGGCATTTGATCGAACACCTGGGCGGCATCACCAATACTCCCGCACTCAGCGTACATCTGCATGAGGGAGTTGTGCACGAAGACGTCCCAGTCGAGGCCGGTCTTGAGGACGAAGCCGTGGACTTCTCGGCGGTTTTGATGGAGTTGAGGCGGGCGCAGGCCTTGAGGACGGAGGGGACGGTGAAGGTGTCGAGGCGGGGGCGGTGGCTCGGGCGTGGGCGTAGAGGGTGAGGGCGGCGGTGGGGTGGTTGCTTTTGATGTAGGAGGAGATGAGGAGGTTGAGGTGGGGGAGAGCAAGGGGGTTGGGTTGGGTCTTGATTGTGTGAGCGTGGAGCTGCTTGGTTTGTTGCAGAGTGGTGAGATTTTGGGTGGAAGAAGAAAAGAGGGGGAGGTTGGGTTTGGGGAGGAGATGGAGAGGAGAGGGGAGAGTGGGGGTCTGTTCACTGTCATGGCCGCCGCCGCCGCAGCATCCATGTGGGAGAGTGTAGTGAACAGTGGAGGCTACCGCGCCTATTATACATTACCCCCCGTCTCATCATAAGAGCTTTTTGTTTTCTCAAAAAAAAACTTTTTTTTATTGCTTCTAAAGCCAATAAGTGATTTTCATAACAAAATTAAATGCCTGATAACCGTTTTCCAAAAAAAAAAACCTTAGAAACAAAATTATATAAGAGAGAAGAAAGAAACACATTTTGGAGAGGTAAGAAAAGCTGACTTTCAACGCGTGAGCTAAAAACTTATCTCTGTTATGAAACGATGGCTGCCTAATTTTACTATGCGTCATTAATGATTTTACTATGCGCTGATGCAAGAGATGACGCAAGCGTGCATAGTGACTGCATAGTAGTGACTGCATAGTACCCCAAGGTTTCCTATAAATAGGTCATTCCTGATTCATTTCAATGTACACACTTCAGAAATCAATAAGAATTTCTACTTCTACTCTGTCTCTAAAATTCTCTATTTTGGTGTTATATTTCTCAGAGTTTTACAACACGTTATCAGCACGATCACTCTAGTTCTGTCCCCAGTCTCTACCTCCGTCAGCTCAGGAAAAAAATTCTACCACACAAGTCTCTGCCTCCATTAGCATAAGGTAAAACTTGTCACGAGCCCCTACTTCCATTGCTCAAAGAAAAATCCTATCACAAGTCTCAGCCTCTACCTCTACAATCTCAAGGTAAAATTGGCAAGTTACTATACTTATAATATTCGTATAACACCACTACTATAATGAAAGGAGGCCCTGCTACCTATTTATAGAAATGTGATGTGATTACAAAAAACTGGATTATTATATTAATTATGTTCATATAACACCACTACTATAATGAAAGGAAGCTCTGCCACCTATTTATAGTAAAGTAATGTGATTATGATATCTTTACTAACCTCTAATTTGATGCTTGCGTGGATTAAATCCCAAGCTACTAATATTGTATATTTTATTATTCTGTTATTTATATCTGTATAAACACCCACTGAAAGGTTTACCGAGTAGCGTAGTGTGACAATGTTTATTTCAATAATTATTGCTTTATTAATTATGTCTGCAAAATACCCACCAAGTAGAGTGGTGTTTATATTGTATCTCATAAATATATGTAGTACAATGCATTTATTTTATCATTTTCTTAATTACAATATTTAATTATATAAAATCCAACTTGCTTTTCTCTCTCCCCCAACGGCTATAAACCCCAAGGCTATAAAACGGCTAGTTTTCACCCTATAAATTGGTGAATTTTAAACCATATAACTCATTCTCAATCTCTCTTCATTCTCAAAATTTTTCATCATCTTCGGAAGCTGTGTTCGAATTTTCACAAGATACTTAGCCTATTTTTGAAGTTTATTATTACCGTCATCATCATCAATACTTCTATCATTTTTCTTGGAGATATGGATCCAAGTGAATTTTACCTGTACCTTTTAATTCTAATGTTCACCTTCCCTCTTTTGATTGTAGCTATTATGATTGACATGTAAGTTTTTCTATTTTATTGAGAAATAAAATGTTGTGATTCTAATTATTTTTATATTTTGTTATACTTATCACCATGTCAAACTTTGTAAAGCTTGAGTTCATTCCACTTAATATCACAGGAAGGAATTATATGTCTTGGGTTATTGATATTGAGATGCATCTCGAGTCAATGGGTCTCACTGAAACTATTAAAGAAATAAATTCTACGTCGTCACAAGATAAGGCACATGCGACGATCTTTACCCGCAGACATCTTGACGAAGTTTAAAATGTGAATATCTCACTGTAAGAGACCCAAGTGTCTTATGGAAAAATCTCAAAGAAAGATTTAATCATCAAAAGGAAGTTGTCCTCCCTGCCACCCGTGATGAATGGAATGTTTTGCGCTTCCAAGATTTTAAGAAAGTTAGTGATTATAACTCTGCAATGTTCAGAATAGTATCCCAATTGAAATTCTTTGGGTAGATATCACAAATGAAGAAATGTTAGAAAAGACTTACTCCACATTTCATGCATCTAATATAATACTGCAACAACAATATAGGTTTTGTAGTTTTAAGAAATATTCTGAACTAATTTCATCTCTTCTTATGGCAGAGAAAAATAATGAACTTTTGATCAAAAATCATCAGCCTCGTCCTACTGGTTTAGCAGCATTTCCAGAAGCAATGCTGCATTTTCTAAAAATTATGGACAAAAATATAATTATGGTCGTGGCCGTAGACGTGGTCGTGGTCGTGGCCGTGGTCGTGGACGCGGTCGAAGTGATTTTTATAACCCTTCACAAAATAACGTGATCCACAAGAAGCATCATATAGAAAGACATGATAAAGGAAAAGATGTTCGTAAAAGTTCTCTTCGAAATCCTGAAGATTCCTGTTATAAATGTGGCTCCAAAGGATACTGGTCTCGAATGTGCCGAACACCAGAGCACCTTTGTAAGCTTTACAAGGCATCCTTGAAAGGAAAAGAGAAGGAAGTGAATTTCACTGAACACGATGATCCTATGGATGATTCAACTCATCTTGATGCTTGAGATTTTACTGATGATTTTTGCTGATCTCTTAACCCATCATGATTCTATAGATACTGGTGATAATTAGACATATGATTGTATTACTATGTTTTTTTATTTATAATTGTCAAATTTATATTTAAATGAAATATTTCACTTATAATAATATGTTTCAAATTTTATTCTCACCAAGTTATTTATTTTGCATGAAGCTTGATATGGATTATTCTAATGATGAAGTCAAGACCAAAACTGGAGATATTTGCATACCGGATAGTGGTACAACACACACTATCTCAAATATAAAAGGTACTTTTTCGATTTAAACCAACAAAGACATTATCAATACAATATCAGGTCCTGTAGACTTGATTGAAGGAATTGGTAAAGCCAGCTTCATATTGCCAAATGGAATAAAATTTTCATAAAAGATGTTTTGTTTTCACCAAAATCTAAAAGAAATTTGTTGAGTTTTAATGATATATATCTTCATGGATATGATACTCAGTCTGCAACTGAAGGAAATATGAAGTATATGTATCTTTCTACTTATGTATCAGGAAAGAAGTGCATATTAGAAAAACTACCAAAGCTTTCCTCAGGATTGCTTACAAATATATAAATGTGATAGAGTCACATATGGTAGTTAAAGAAGATACAGAGACATTAACTCTATGGCATGATCGTTTAGGTCATCTTGGTTCAATGATGATGCGAAGAATTATTGAGAATTCACATGGACATACATTAAAGGGCCAGAAGATCTTTCAAACTAGTAAAATTAAAATTCCATGTGAGGCTTGTTCTCTAAGAAAATTAATCATGAGACCATCACCAGCCAAAATAAAAACAGAATCACCTACATTTCTTGAACGTATCCAAGGTAATATATGTGGGCCTATACACCCACTGTGTGGACCATTTCGGTATTTTATGGTATTGATAGATACCTATAGTAGATGGTCACACGTTTATGAAAAGCACACCTAGAGTGGGGTGAATAGGTGTACTTACTAATCTAGAAACTAAATGCGCTAAATGCGGAAGCTAATGCAAATTTTGCAAACACACTTAGTACAACCAACAAGTGTAGCCGAATTCCCTGTGAAGGGCTCTGGACTAACTCCTCTTGATTTCCCTTGAATGGGTTGAGGTGCTATGTGAAGCTCTTGTGGTTAAGTATAAGTGAGGCACACACAAACAACCAAGCATATACAAGATATAGCAATATGAAATATGCAAGGCACAACGCAAGCAATGTATGATATGAATAATGAATGATGCTTTGCACAAATAAAAGAGAGAGAGAGTTGAGAGACAATGGATCAAACGCTAACAACAAGATATGTTTCGAGGTTCGAGCACCTAGCTCTACATCCCCGCCTACACCACCGTGTAGGATTTCCAATCCACTATCTCCCACCGAGGGAACCTCTACCGAAGAGGATTTGTTACAACACTAGGAGTACCGAACTCCTCTCTCAAACACCGCCTCACAACCGAGGGGTAGGCCCGTAGCCAATACAACAACAACACCTCTACCGAAGAGGGTTACAAACACCAACTCCACCTCTCACTAGAGGGAGCAAACCAACCAACTCAACCTCTACCAAAGAGGGAGCAAACCAATCACCTGATCAACCTCTACCAAAAAGGGATACAACAAGAGCAAGGGTGTTTACAACTTGGAGGCTCAAAAACCTCAAACAATCTCTTTTCTTCTCTCTTTTCCACAAAAACAAGATCCTAATAGAATAGGATAGAAGATAAGCTCAAGTGTGAAAAACTAGGTATTTGGAAAACAAAAACTCAAAGAAATAATCTTGGGAAAACTCTTGAAGATAATAGAAATGAAGAACAAATACAAATCTCCCCAAATACACTTTTCTTTGATTTTTCCAAAACCTAAAACAAATAAGATTGGAAGTTTAAAGCCCAAAAACACTTTTGAAAACTTGTTTAAAACACTTGTATATCAGAGAAATTTTGGCTCTTGAAATCTTACTTTAAAACATGAAGAGATGGGGTATTTATAGCCCCATCAGAAAACTAGCCGTTAGGCTGATCTGGCAGCCTGACAGGCTGCCGGTCGGTCGCCCCGGCCGACGCTAACGGTCAGAAATATGACCGTTGGGCAAGCCCGGTCGACCGCCCGGTCGACCCAAATAAACAGAGAGCAGAGCTCTCTGGTACGGTCGGCCGCCTGATTAGGAAAGAGATGTGTGAAGTTTTTGCACTAATATTTAATGAAAGAGAGAAGTTTTAGAATCAACCTTATGTGCTTGATCACTTCACAAATGTATTCAAAGATTAATATACCCTTTCCAAATCTCCGTTATAGCAATGGCTATACCGGGTCGAATCCTCAGGGAGAGCTTGCGATGGAAGCGTTACGGTTCGTTGTGAAGATAGAAAACGAAGATTCTTCTTTGCTCAAAAGAATAAAGAATCGTTGGAAAAAGAAATAAAAGAATCGGTGGATATGTTCATGATGAAAAAGGAAAAGAAATCATAAAGGAGATTTGGTATTAACACTAAAAGAAAAGAAAACTTTAGAAGACTTTGAAGGTGAGAAAACCATGACTAGCTACCTTACTACCTTGCTAAAGACTTACTAAACTCCGTGATGGTGAATGCGTGCCTCATGTTGATTCATCGGCATAGATTTGTCTTGCGTGTTGGTCTAATTACTTTCCCCACTTGGATTACGGTGATCATTCTTGGACTTGTCTTGTAACCTCATAGATGTCATAGGCCTACAAATTAGACTTTCAATAATGGAATCAAAAGAGTTACACTCAAGGGATGCTAAGGAAGAAGATACAACATTCATTAATGGAAGTAAAGAAGTTGTACAACAAATAGCATATTGGTGATCCATCTCCATGTTCCATCAAGGCACTTGTTCTAGACAAGGCTCTAAATGAGGCACACATGAATCATATGGAGAATTACAACAAGATACTAGCCAAGCATGAAAGTAACCCATCGGAGAAGAGAAGACCATACAACTTGCAAGATTAAAGATAGCAATCACCCATGAGTTAGTAGTTAGCAAGGTAAGTTGTTAGCTAGCCATGAGAAGAAAGAATTAGCTACTAGCCATTACAAAAGAAAAGCAAAGCATGAATTAAAAAGCAAGTAAAGTAAAACTAGAAGTAAAGAAAGCAAGTAATACTAGAAATGCTCAAGTAGAGAGAAGAGAATGGATGAATCCTTGCTTCACAAGTTGTCACTCCTTGGTGTACACAAGCTTTCTCTCTCTTACAACTCTCTTTTGCAGAATTTCTAGGGAGGAAGAAGATCTAGAGTACTACAAAAAATCCTACAAAATACAAGAATCTAATCTCTAATCTCTAATCTCTCTTCCACACTTTTCTCGTAGGTCCTTGGTCCAGTATTTATAGCCTCAGAGAGAAGTCTCCAGAACCCGGACAGGTGGCCAGAATCTGGGATTCAACGGCCCAGATCTGGCCGCAAATTGGCGGGAAAATCCCTGTTTTTGCGGCAAAACTGAATCTGTTAAGCAACAGAATTCTGTTGCAGATTTGTTACGAGGTTGTTATCCACGTGGCCTTCTGGAAGATTGAGTTGTTGCGTAGAATTCTCTAGATCCTGGGCTCAAATTTGGGCTTTGAATTAATCTCTTTTGGGCTTATGAATTAATCTCTTTAATTATTGCTAATTAAAGAGATTTTGGGCTTTCTCTCATTTCAGTTGTGGACCTGCAAAAATAGAGAGAATATGAGTAAAAATCATATTTTTATTTGTAATATGCATGGGAATAATGTGATAAAATATGCAGAATTGAATACCAATCACACCCCACACTTATTCTTTTGCTCGTCCCGAGCAAAACAAATAAAAGAAAAACTATACTACCGATTTATTACACCACTTTCGCAGGTGACGCGATTGCACTGAGCGTGTGCAACAAGCCGTTAAACCTCTAGGTTACCCTAGAGGAGGAGTGTTGTCTCCTGAGGGTTTTCAGCGGATTGCACCCACAAAATCCATAAAGAAAGAAGACAAATGTTAGTGTTTTGAAAATTCATTTTGAAAGAGAGACATGTTTTCGAACTATTTTTGCAAAAATATAAGTGATCTTAGGTCATAAGTCCACCTATAATCATTCTTTCTTAAACTTAGTCTCTATGCAAGATCTTATCTTCATTAAGGTAAGAATTCAAAATTGGATTGAATACTTTATCTTTCATAAAACCTAGATAATATGCACACCGTGCTCAGTGAAAATTTCTGGGATTTCAACTCTAACCATCAAGCCATTTATTTATATATATTTATTTTCTTTTTCTCTTTTTTCTTCCCTTAGTTTAGACTTTCTAGTTCACCCTTGTAACGAGCCTATAACCGATGACTCCCAAACCAGTCGGTCTTAGGGCACCAGATGAGAAAACATCCCTCGGGTTTAAGGACTCGAGTGAAAAAGGCCACAAAACTAAAGAGGATTATTTATTTCCTTTACCACCGTTAGGCGTGAATAATCATGCTTCTTGAGGCACAATTATCCAGCTTAATAAGTGATGTTTTATTCACATATATTTTTTTCTTTTTATTTTTCTTTTTTTATGGCCTTTTTGGTCTTTGTTTCCATCCCAGAAATGTGTAAATGTGAAGTGCATACTTTCTAAGGCAAAAAATTCAAGATAAAAATATCTCCCCAAATTTACTTACTTAGCCTATAATTTCAAACAAGATCTATTATTTCAACTAGGTTTAAGATGTCATAATTAAGGCTTTCTTAATTTCTAAGATACATCTTAATTTTCTTAAAAATAGATCAAATTTGTCTCTTATTTCAAAAAGTTTTTATTTTATTTTATTTTATATTTTTTCTAAAAGAAGTGTAAAAGAGAAAAAATCTAAAAACTCTATGTTAGTAAACCCTCCCCCACACTTATTTCATGCATTGTCCTCAATGCATCATGATATATGTATGCATGAAACAGGTAAGAGGTAAGAAACTTTTATTTACAAGAAAGTGCAAAAAATTATTTACAAAGAGTATATACAAGTGTAACCATTACCTAGGCTTTTGGTCGTTTTCCTCTGGCCCGTTTCCCATCGTTCCAGTGCGTCTGCTTTCGTTAGCTCAGTTGGGAAACAGTTTGAATTATTTTAGCCCTAGGTATTTCCAGATTCAATTGTTTATTATTATCATTCATCCTTATTCCACCACATTGTTCATTAAAAAATTCCTTATCCCCACTCTCACTCTGAATCTCATCACTTCCAATGTTAAGGAAATTCAGCTCCTCTCCATACAATTCTTCAAAACTAAGGTCAACATCCGGAAGTGGACAATCAACTAACCTACCCCGAGTAGACTCATCTAGATACATGATCTCATCAGCAAACAGGTCTTCAAAGGAAATATCAATCGGAGGTTCAGATATATTCACAGTTGGCTCATTGAAGGTGAAAATATCCAAATCAACTTTCCCCTGTTGAAAGGGTACTCGGATAAGAGAATCACAAGATTTTGACTCATCTTTTGGATCTTCACCTTCTTCCTCACAATTGTTACTAATGAAGCTAACCTCAAATGTTTGATCTTTTATTTTACGAGGTTGTGTGTGGAAGACATTGAATTCATGAATCATGTTACCAAAGGTCAACCTCATTGATCCATTCCGGCAATTAATGACAGCATTTGTAGTAGCCAGGAATGTCGTCCCAAAATGATAGGAATTTGAGCCCTTTGATTGGAATTAGACACTGGTTTTGTTTCAAAGACTACAAAGTCAACAGGATAAATGAATTCCCCAACTTTGACAAGGACATCGTGAATTTCCCCCTGGGGTCTAGTGACAGAGCGATCAGCCAATTGGATAGTCATTTGGGTAGGACGTAGATCACCTAACCCTAATTGTTGGTACACAGAGAAAGGCAGGAGATTGATGCTGACCCCCAAATCAAGAAGTGCCCTATTAATGGTAGTCTGTCCTATGATGCATGAAATGGTGGGGCTCCCTGGGTCTTTGTATTTAACAGGAGTTGGACCATTGAGTAGCTCGTTGATGGATGATGCTAGGAAGACTTTTTTAAGGACTTGTGTTTTCCTCTTCTTGGTGCACATTTCCTTCAAGAATTTAGCATATGATGGCACTTGTTGTATGGCATCAAGAAGAGGGACATTGATTGGACCTTATTGAACATTTCTTTTATCTTCTCCATGTGAGCATTTGTCTTGGGATTCTTAAGCCTATTTGGAAATGGTACTACAGGCTTATAGGGTTGCTCATCTACCTTTTCTTTACCCTTGGTCTTGGAAGTGGATGGCTCTGTACTAGAAGATGGTTTGTCAGAAGCTGGTTGCATTGGGACAGGAGGTGTTAGCTTTGGTACTGGATGAGATGGTGGATTAGAAACCTTATTATCAACTTGTTTACCAGATCTCAGGGTATGAATAGCATGACATTGATTGGGTCCTGAATCTTCCACTTCATTCAAAGGGAAGTGATGTTTGGGATTTGGCACTGGCTGGCTTGGAAGCATACCTTTTTGTCTCTCATTAGCCAATTGCCCTAATTGGACCTGAATTCTATCCATATCCTGTTGATGATGGTTCATCATTGAAGCTTGAGTCTTAGTTAAGGATTCTATCATTTTCATCAACTCTGATATTTTATCATCTAAATTATTCTGGGGTGGATGTTGATGATATGGAGATTGGAATTGTGAATGGTAATATGGTGGGTTCTGATATGGTTGTGAATGTGGTGGACTTTGAGACGGATGAACATACAGTGAATTATGATTGAAACTGGATGTGTGAGACTGAGCATTATATGGATATGGAAGTGGTGGTTTATGATGCTCAGGACCAGACTGACTCCACGAAAAAATTTGGATGGTTCTGCCATCCTGAATTGTAAGTGTTGGAGTATGGGGGTCTGATAAATGCTACATTCAAGTTCTCCTGATATGATTGGGGCTGATACAAAGGACACTCCTCAAAGACATGGTTAAGGTCATGACAGTAGGTGCAACCCGGTTTAATCACAGGCAATGGGTTGACCTGATTTACAACAAAATTTCCCCTAGACTCAAGCAGTTCTATCCTCTTCATCAATTGTGTGATCTTGGCTTCTGCGGCTATAGAGGATTCTATGGAGTGCATACCAGTTCTGGAAGTGGTGGGAGTGGATTTATCAGGACAAGACTCCCACTGAATGGTTTTCTCAGCTAGGGTTTCAAAGAGATCCCACCCCTGATGTTCATCTTTCTTCAAAAATTCCCCTTGGCACATGGATTCAAGGAGGGTTTTCGTTTAGTAATCTAGACCGTCATAGATAATCTGGCATAAACGCCATTTTTCTATGCCGTGATGAGGACACAGAGCTAGAAGGTCTTTGAAACGCTCAAGATACTTCCAGAAAGGTTCATTTGGTTCCTGCTTGAATTGCATGATATTCTTGCGCATGAGGGCTGTTTTGTGGATAGGATAGAATTTCTTAAGAAAGACTTTAACAAAATCATCCCAAGAAGATATGGAACTGACGGGAAGATTGTAAAGCCACTTCTTAGCTAAATCCTTTAGTGCAAATGGTATAAACCTTAACCTAACAGCATCCTCGGTCAGTTGGGAAATTCTCATCATTTGGCATACCTCTTCTGTAACGCCCCGATCCCAAGGATACGGAGACGTTATGGCGACGTACATACGCGAGGTGAAAACAACCTCACGCGTACGTTAAGCCTCAGTACAGTACAATACCTCCATATAGATCTGAGGTCCAACATGAAAGCAGTACAAGAATACCTGCAGAAAGAGGTCAGCGATCATAACAGATATGAAAACAAGGATAAATAAGATACAGAAATAAAGCACTAAAATACCTATGAATAGTCCTGATGCGGAATCTCCCATGTGACTCCAAGGCACTCTCTGAAGCTATGGTAACTCGGATCT
The DNA here is from genome assembly GCA_038442645.1 of Agave tequilana. Classification (NCBI taxonomy): domain Eukaryota; kingdom Viridiplantae; phylum Streptophyta; class Magnoliopsida; order Asparagales; family Asparagaceae; genus Agave; species Agave tequilana. Next base: position 18,787 of record JAVJIF010021749.1, read on the forward strand.
CCAATCTGGGCATGCAAACCCAGGGTCGTCAGAAAGCGACCTAGTGAGTGGTAAAACTGAAGGAGGCAATGCATAATAGTAATAGATAATACATGCTGTTGTAATAGTGATACCATATAATAAGGATATATATAAACAGTAGAAAGAGTTAAACATGGAAGCAGTGCAAAAATATAAACATGTCAACTTTTAATACCATCACTACCTAGCCGGTTATTATCAGGTCATATCTATAGTCGTGTCCAGTTATATAATAAATAATGTCGTCTAGTGGTGACGTAATAGACATGAACATGATAGTGGTGACGTGATGGAGGTGAACATGCAGATGGGCATATGTCTGCAACAATAAAATATATGCAATGCAGAACATGCATAGTATTCCACTACATACAGTATAACATATACCAAGTAATGTAATAAAGTACACTACAGATAGTGTAACAGGAAACAGGAACAGTAGCAATGTATACATGTAACATGATAGCAGATAAATAATTAGGAACAGTAACAAGTACAACTAAACATGTAGCAGGCAGGTCATGTCAAAGTCATGTCATTTATACAATAGTAGCGATCAGTACCACCTGGTATTTTAATTACTCTCTTCCAGTGTCCCATACCACTGGCAGTTCATACTGGAGCCCGCACTCCAGTCGAACCCATCCGGACATGGCCTACGGGTACCATCATCCAAACGAGAAAGTAACCAAATAACAAGTGTTCCCGACGTCCACTATTGTGTATACTGTTTTATTATGTTAATTGGAAACCCATGGTCGAGGAGTTCTTATCGGGTGGATGTATCCCGTGCATACCCGGGATCACGGCCTTAAATGGACCCCTGGCTGCTAAGACCAGGGCCCTCCGCTAAGAGGGGAGCACGAATCAAGTAACGGGAGCTCATGGAGCTAGTGGTAGGTAGCACTACCGTCCCCTGCAGTGGGACTAACAATATGGATCCAGTACATCACCCGATAAGATCTAATCAACCGTCAAGTCTCCCCCAAACCCAAGTTATCTTTATTATCTTATATGTCAAGTATAAAATATAACAAGAACAAATACAGTACATGATATAGGTAACATGATAACAGGACTTGAGCTCTGTTGATAGCGTAGAACAATATAACGGGAATCAGGAACAATATAACGGGATCAATATAACGGGAAACGGGATCAATAGATGTGGAAGTCCACATATAGCATATCAACAACTCTCAAGTCCAGTATCAGGAATATCCATATCAGTAACAGGAAACTATCATATATCATGAATACGAGAACATGGAACAATAATACATGTAATAAGCATGGTGATCCATATGACAAGAATATAGAGAAACCATATAAGCATGTGTCACAGGGAAGTATGACATGCATGTGTAACAGTGATAGGTCAACATGACATGCACGTGTAACAGGACTATGTAAACATGACATGCGGGTGTAACAGTAATATGTAAACATGACATGCAGGTGTAACAGTAATATGTAGACATGACATAATATGAAATACGGTAGTCCGTGCATTGGTCTATCTGTTTACTAGTGGAAGTTATATGTGTGCAAGAATCTGTGTCATATCTATATGTGATAGTGGTAATAATAATAGTCAGTGTATCATATCATATCCAGTGAACTACGGTATCCGTGTAAGGAGGATATCAGTGCATGTACTAATGGTGTCTAGCAGTCATGTCTAGTGACAGTGTAGTGTCGTCAAGTATCGTGAATCAGTATACATGTGACGATAGTTATTTAACTGTGAGCTATTACATGAAGTGATCGTATCCACTAACATGGTGACCTAGTGGTTCGTGGGTCAGTGGCGGTACAGTCATAATATCTGTGTCCGAGTTGTCTATGGCAGTGTTTATTATTATTACATCACTAGTACAATAGTAGTGGTTATTCCTATTCAATGAGTGTCCAATAATTACTAGTTAATAATTAATAGTTACCGTCTTTTATCCCTAATCAAGATCTATCAATCAATTTCACTAAATATGGTAAATATAATTTAGAAAAGAAAAACACTCACAAGCTGGTCATGAGGAGGTAGCTCTCTTTCCCACGATCGCAACGGATCCAGAATCGCCCGAATCGGAGTCCGGATGCTCCAGTTATCGCCCGAACACTAAATCATAACAAATAGGGTTAAATATGTAAATAATAATATTTAAAATGCAAATACCGAAAAGTGACAGGGGGGTTTTCTGTAAATTACCTTTAACGGGTTTCGGATGCGGGTTTGGTGAGATAACGGGTCGGGTTTTGGATCTGATAACCCGAATCCATAACTTATATTAATGGGTAAAAGGATTAATGGGTTATGGGTGCTCTACCCTACCCAATAAGGGGTTATTGGGTACCCAATAGGGGTAATTGGGTTTAAGCTTAACCCAAACCCAACTCACCCAAAGAAAGAGAAGCAGCAGCAGCCCTTGCTGCTGCTGCGCAAGACTGCCGGCCAGTGGCCGGCGGCGGCGGGCTCGCCGGCGGCGATCCCGGCCGCCGGCGACGCGGCCGTCGAACCGGAGAGAGAGGGAGATAGAGCTAGGAAGAGAGAGGAGTTTGGGTTGCAGCAACAGAAGAAGAAGAAGGAGAAGAAGAAGGAAATGAAGAAGAAGAGGGGAGTGGCCCCCTCGCCGGCGGCGCCCTCGCCGGCGGCGCCTGGCCGGCGACCCCTGGCCGGCGGCGTGGTGGCGCCGGCCACCCATGGCCGCGGGCGTGGGTCCGTCCCTGCCCCTGGCCTGAAACAGAGGAGGGAAGAGAGAAAATTGAGAGAGAGGGAGAGGGATTGGGAGAGTTAGAGAGAGAGAGAGAGTGAGGAGAGAGAGGGAGAGAGATGTGTATATGAGAGGGGGAGAGAGAGAGAGGGAGATTTTAAATTATGGGGAGAGAGAAGAGGCGGTGGTGATTGTCGGTGAAATGAAGAGGCGGTGGAGATAGAAGCTTGGAGAAGAAGGAATTGAAAAGAATTGAAATTAAAATAATTTAATATTATTTTAATAGGGTCGAAAATTGATCAGCTCCGAACGGTGCCCAAAATTACAGAAAATAGAGAATATTACGCTGAGACGTAATGTGAAAACGGTTTGATGAAATTCAATCCGATTTGCAAATTAAAAATCCCGAAAGATGTCACCGGAACCGGGCGACACCGATTTGGCCCGCTTTTCGATAAATTCTGAAAAATCCCCAAAAATACCCTAACGTAGAGAACACGATTCTAAGATGCAGGGTGAAAGAGGATTCTCAAAATTCGACTCCGTTTGTGAAAGAAAAATCGTAGAGCCGATTATCGGTATCGGTCGACACCGACTACAGAGATTTTCCAAAATAATCCAGAAAAATTCTAGAAAATCCTGAAAAATCTAAAATATTAAGAAATAATTTTTGAAACTGAAAGCAACTCAATCGGACTACCACGGAGGTCAAATCAATTTTGTACGCCGTATCGCGTACCGATACGGTGATACATACACCGGGATCAGGGGGTTACATTTCTCCCCACGTTACAAAAAATTGCGTCCTCGCAATTTTCATTCAGGTGCGAGAACAATATTTTCAACCTCAAAACCCAAAGGTTACGGGTCCACGACACTTCCGCTGCGCACTCTGATATCTAGAAGGAACTCGGGATGGAAAAATATAGTAGTGAACAAATCTTAACAGATGGGAAGCAAGACGATGTAAGGAAAGCGAGAAGGAAAATCGGATGTTCTGATCGACAACTGGAAAGAAGGAAGGAATACAAACGAGTCAAGGAATGAATTGTCAAGATCACGGTATTCTTGTACTCGGTGCTGGAATCCCCAAATCCAGATACAGATCAGTTAATCTGAACCTAACTGTACTGTTGGTAAGAGCCAGAGTATCGACCCAGGTGGTTATTCACACCAGGTGTGAACCTAGGCTCTGATACCACTATGTAACGCCCCGATCCCAAGGATACGGAGACGTTATGGCGACGTACATACGCGAGGTGAAAACAACCTCACGCGTACGTTAAGCCTCAGTACAGTACAATACCTCCATATAGATCTGAGGTCCAGCATGAAAGCAGTACAAGAATACCTGCAGAAAGAGGTCAGCGATCATAACAGATATGAAAACAAGGATAAATAAGATAACAGAAATAAAGCACTAAAATACCTATGAATAGTCCTGATGCGGAATCTCCCATGTGACTCCAAGGCACTCTCTGAAGCTATGGTAACTCGGATCTCCAATCTGGGCATGCAAACCCAGGGTCGTCGAAAGCGACCTAGTGAGTGGTAAAACTGAAGGAGGCAATGCATAATAGTAATAGATAATACATGCTGTTGTAATAGTGATACCATATAATAAGGATATATATAAACAGTAGAAAGAGTTAAACATGGAAGCAGTGCAAAAATATAAACAGGTCAACTTTTAATACCATCACTACCTAGCCGGTTATTATCAGGTCATATCTATAGTCGTGTCCAGTTTATATAATAACTAATGTCGTCTAGTGGTGACGTAATAGACATGAACATGATAGTGGTGACGTGATGGAGGTGAACATGCAGATGGGCATATGTCTGCAACAATAAAATATATGCAATGCAGAACATGCATAGTATTCCACTACATACAGTATAACATATACCAAGTAATGTAATAAAGTACACTACAGATAGTGTAACAGGAAACAGGAACAGTAGCAATGTATACATGTAACATGATAGCAGATAAATAATTAGGAACAGTAACAAGTACAACTAAACATGTAGCAGGCAGGTCATGTCAAAGTCATGTCATTTATACAATAGTAGCGATCAGTACCACCTGGTATTTTAATTACTCTCTTCCAGTGTCCCATACCACTGGCAGTTCATACTGGAGCCCGCACTCCAGTCGAACCCATCCGGACATGGCCTACGGGTACCATCATCCAAACGAGAAAGTAACCAAATAACAAGTGTTCCCGACGTCCACTATTGTGTATACTGTTTTATTATGTTAATTGGAAACCCATGGTCGAGGAGTTCTTATCGGGTGGATGTATCCCGTGCATACCCGGGATCACGGCCTTAAACGGACCCCTGGCTGCTAAGACCAGGGCCCTCCGCTAAGAGGGGAGCACGAATCAAGTAACGGGAGCTCATGGAGCTAGTGGTAGGTAGCACTACCGTCCCCTGCAGTGGGACTAACAATATGGATCCAGTACATCACCCGATAAGATCTAATCAACCGTCAAGTCTCCCCCAAACCCAAGTTATCTTTATTATCTTATATGTCAAGTATAAAATATAACAAGAACAAATACAGTACATGATATAGGTAACATGATAACAGGACTTGAGCTCTGTTGATAGCATAGAACAATATAACGGGAATCGGGAACAATATAACGGGATCAATATAACGGGATCAATATAACGGGAAACGGGATCAATAGATGTGGAAGTCCACATATAGCATATCAACAACTCTCAAGTCCAGTATCAGGAATATCCATATCAGTAACAGGAAACTATCATATATCATGAATACGAGAACATGGAACAATAATACATGTAATAAGCATGGTGATCCATATGACAAGAATATAGAGAAACCATATAAGCATGTGTCACAGGGAAGTATGACATGCATGTGTAACAGTGATAGGTCAACATGACATGCACGTGTAACAGGACTATGTAAACATGACATGCGGGTGTAACAGTAATATGTAAACATGACATGCAGGTGTAACAGTAATATGTAGACATGACATAATATGAAATACGGTAGTCCGTGCATTGGTCTATCTGTTTACTAGTGGAAGTTATATGTGTGCAAGAATCCGTGTCATATCTATATGTGATAGTGGTAATAATAATGGTCAGTGTATCATATCATATCCAGTGAACTACGGTATCCGTGTAAGGAGGATATCAGTGCATGTACTAATGGTGTCTAGCAGTCATGTCTAGTGACAGTGTAGTGTCGTCAAGTATCGTGAATCAGTATACATGTGACGATAGTTATTTAACTGTGAGCTATTACATGAAGTGATCGTATCCACTAACATGGTGACCTAGTGGTTCGTGGGTCAGTGGCGGTACAGTCATAATATCTGTGTCCGAGTTGTCTATGGCAGTGTTTATTATTATTACATCACTAGTACAATAGTAGTGGTTATTCCTATTCAATGAGTGTCCAATAATTACTAGTTAATAATTAATAGTTACCGTCTTTTATCCCTAATCAAGATCTATCAATCAATTTCACTAAATATGGTAAAATATAATTTAGAAAAGAAAAACACTCACAAGCTGGTCATGAGGAGGTAGCTCTCTTTCCCACGATCGCAACGGATCCAGAATCGCCCGAATCGGAGTCCGGATGCTCCAGTTATCGCCCGAACACTAAATCATAACAAATAGGGTTAAATATGTAAATAATAATATTTAAAATGCAAATACCGAAAAGTGACAGGGGGTTTTCTGTAAAATTACCTTTAACGGGTTTCGGATGCGGGTTTGGTGAGATAACGGGTCGGGTTTTGGATCTGATAACCCGAATCCATAACTTATATTAATGGGTAAAAGGATTAATGGGTTATGGGTGCTCTACCCTACCCAATAAGGGGTTATTGGGTACCCAATAGGGGTAATTGGGTTTAAGCTTAACCCAAACCCAACTCACCCAAAGAAAGAGAAGCAGCAGCAGCCCTTGCTGCTGCTGCGCAAGACTGCCGGCCAGTGGCCGGCGGCGGCGGGCTCGCCGGCGGCGATCCCGGCCGCCGGCGACGCGGCCGTCGAACCGGAGAGAGAGGGAGATAGAGCTAGGAAGAGAGAGGAGTTTGGGTTGCAGCAACAGAAGAAGAAGAAGGAGAAGAAGAAGGAAATGAAGAAGAAGAGGGGAGTGGCCCCCTCGCCGGCGGCTCCCTCGCCGGCGGCGTGGTGGCGCCGGCCACCCATGGCCGCGGGCGTGGGTCCGTCCCTGCCCCTGGCCTGAAACAGAGGAGGGAAGAGAGAAAATTGAGAGAGAGGGAGAGGGATTGGGAGAGTTAGAGAGAGAGAGAGAGTGAGGAGAGAGAGGGAGAGAGATGTGTATATGAGAGGGGGAGAGAGAGAGGGAGATTTTAAATTATGGGGAGAGAGAAGAGGCGGTGGTGATTGTCGGTGAAATGAAGAGGCGGTGGAGATAGAAGCTTGGAGAAGAAGGAATTGAAAAGAATTGAAATTAAAATAATTTAATATTATTTTAATAGGGTCGAAAATTGATCAGCTCCGAACGGTGCCCAAAAATTACAGAAAATAGAGAATATTACGCTGAGACGTAATGTGAAAACGGTTTGATGAAATTCAATCCGATTTGCAAATTAAAAATCCCGAAAGATGTCACCGGAACCGGGCGACACCGGTTGGCCCGCTTTTCGATAAATTCTGAAAAATCCCCAAAAATACCCTAACGTAGAGAACACGATTCTAAGATGCAGGGTGAAAGAGGATTCTCAAAATTTGACTCCGTTTGTGAAAGAAAAATCGTAGAGCCGATTATCGGTATCGGTCGACACCGACTACAGAGATTTTCCAAAATAATCCAGAAAAATTCTAGAAAATCCTGAAAAATCTAAAATATTAAGAAATAATTTTTGAAACTGAAAGCAACTCAATCGGACTACCACGGAGGTCAAATCAATTTTGTACGCCGTATCGCGTACCGATACGGTGATACATACACCGGGGATCAGGGGGTTACATCTTCAAACTCACGAATAAAGAGGTACGCGTCCTCAGACTCAAGACCATGGATTGGGGAAGTGTATTAATGAATTGCGGTTTCAGCTCGAAGTGATTTCCATTTGGTTCGGGGAGAAGAATGCAAGATGGAAGGGAGGTGCGAATCGGATAAAATCGATCTTGAAGTGAGACGTTGTTTTCCATAATGTCAAGTGGTTGTGTAAGTGCAAGTGTAGAAAGTCTAACAAGTCTTGCAGATTCTGAATCACGGAACCACTCTTGCATATACAATCACAAACAACGTGCACCGATCACACCAGCGAAAAAGAGAAAATAATAAACAATTAAAAGAAAAATCAATCCAAGCTTCTAGGATTCCTGGACCTAGACGACTCCTAACTGATTAGATCGTCCACAGGAGGTTTAGTGTAGACTTTGACTATAAGCTAATCAGCCAGGGATGGGCAAGGTTGGTGGGAGGTTTTCCGTCAGAGACGTTCCTTAATTAAGTAACTAGCAACCTTCGGGCTTTCGGCCCTCAATCCCTTTCCTAGACACTGATTTTACAAAAGTCAATTTCCAACACTTTTCCCCCTTAGGATAATCTCCTAAGTGAGTCCGAGATGTCCCTAGGGCCAACGTCTAGCAATTTTTTTATTTACAAGCTTGGGATTGTGAGTGCTTGGGAAAATGAATTTCGGGCTAAGGAAAGGGTGATAAAATCCCCACCTTATCTTATTTATGGGTTATGCCCTTAGAATTGATTTGTGCAAGTGTACGATATAAACAAACAAGATTCACTCAAAGTGTATTTAAATCAAACAAAGAGTGAGTCCTAGTCAATATGCAATGCGTACGTACCTTGTCTCCAGCACTCATCAACAGTAAAAGTAAATGAATTGAAAGACACGTGCCTAGAGATGCAAATGTCTAAACAATTTTTAACTTTGCAACAAATTTTTTTACTGTTGATTATTAGCAGATATAAGGTGAAGCATACAAGATTTTATGTATTGCAGCAGCTGTATTTTGCAGAGAAGCAAGCCCTGCAGAAAAGTGGTCAGTAGTCAACTCCTCCTTGCCGCAATTCTGCGGCAAAAACCCAGAATTTGCGGCAATTCAGAGGGATCCTGGTCTCTGCTTTCGAGAGCAGAGGCCCAGGTCTACTTATATGTTTCTGCAATGAAAATTTTCCTGTTTCTTCAACCTGTAACCTGCAACAGAGAAGAAGATTCGTTTAGTTCTTCACTTGAAATCAAAAACCGTTGCTCTCCCCGGCAATGGCGCCAAAATTTGATTAGGAAAGTGATGTGCGAAGTTTTTGCACTAATATTTAATGAAAGAGAGAAGGTTTAGAATCAACCTTATGTGCTCGATCACTTCACAAATGTATTCAAAGATTAATATACCCTTTCCAAATATCCGTTATAGCAATGGCTATACCGGGTCGAATCCTCAGGGAGAGCTTGCGATGGAAGCGTTACGGTTCGTTGTGAAGATAGAAAATGAAGATTCTTCTTTGCTCAAAAGAATAAAGAATCGTTGGAAAAAGAAATAAAAGAATCGGTGGATATGTTCATGATGAAAAAGGAAAAGAAATCATAAAGGAGATTTGGTATTAACACTAAAAGAAAAGAAAACTTTAGAAGACTTTGAAGGTGAGAAAACCATGACTAGCTAACCTTACTACCTTGCTAAAGACTTACTAAACTCCGGTGATGGTGAATGCGTGTCTCATGTTGATTCATCGGCATAGATTTGTCTTGCGTGTTGGTCTAATTACTTTCCCACTTGGATGACGGGTGATCATTCTGTTGGCCCAAAGGCCATTATCCCAGTTATTTTGATGATAACAAAACATATTTAGTTATGTATTTAATACTTTTGTTTAAAAGGATTTCAGGTCCAAGAACAGGTTTTTGACGGCTCCGCTAAAAGACTCACAAGTTTGGACGCCGCAAAAATGAAGATTCCCAAGCTATGCACAACTAGGATGCTTCGGGATCAAGATGATGATGTGAAGATCAAGACAAGATCAAGACGCAAAGAAAACAAGATTTGTATTTTATTTCTATTTTAGATATTTTGTCAAAGCTAGATATTAGAAGTAGAGCTATGGGATTATCACACACACACCTTTTAGTTAGTTTCATGGCTTCAAAAAGATTTTCAATTTCCATTTCTAACTTAGTTTTTAAAGTGAACATGTTTGGAAATAAACCTTTTAGAAAGACAATAGTTTTGGAAAAACAATTTTATGGAAAACAAGTTTTTATCAAAAGGATTTTTATCAAACTATTTTAACATGATAGAAGTATGACATATGCTCATACTCTATGTTTTACAAGTTCCAAAAATTTAACCCAAGACCTAAAACCAAAACCCCAGATTTCTGGTTCTAGAAGTTCTGATTTTTCAGAACTTACAGTAACCGGTCGACCGACCCGGTCGACCGATGTGCACAAACTGTGCATGTCTATATCAGTCGACCGACTCGGTCGACCGAGGCACAATTGCGTTCACAGGATTTTTCGGTCGACCGACCCGATCGACCGGCTGCCCCAACGGTCGGATTTTTGATCGTTGGCGGTCGACCGACCCGGTCGACCGGGCTCTGTCAAAAGTTCTGACAGATCTAACAGCTATTTTTTCTGGCTGATTTTCTTTTTGGATTTGATACCAACGATTTTGTGAGGCTGTTTTTGACCCCTATAAATAGAGGGTCACCTCATATTGATAAGACAACTATTGAAAAATAATTGCAAAAGATTTTCACAAGAGCTTTACAAAGAATTTCAATTCCTTTCTTTTACAAAAGATTTCTCAAAGCCTAAATTCCCAACACCCAACTTGTAGCCTATTCCTCTACCTTCTCTCTAGTTTTTGCACACCACAATCCCAAGTTCTACATCTATATCATTGGCTCTAGGATTGTGCAAGTGAGCTATTTTGATCAAGTGTGATCACCTTTCTTGTTGAGTGAAGTTGTAGAGGCATCGGCCTCAAGGGAGCTAGTGAGCTTCGGGTGGTGTTGCGGCATCACAAGTGTAGGGACAAGTGTGTCCTTGTATTGGCGATCCGGTGGGATCAACGATAGTAGTGCAAATCCTTCAAGTGTGAACGCGGGGACGTAGAGCGTGGCTCGAACCTCGGAAACACATCCTTGCGTTTGCGTTTGTGTTTGCTCGAATTTTTCTCTCAACTCTACTCCTTTTAATTCTTGCACATTTATTGTTATATTTATTGCAAGTCTATTTTTGTGCTATTTGTGTGTTAAATTTTAAATTCCGCATTATTGCCATAATTCATATAGCCATCACCTATTCACCCCCCCTCTAGGTGATTTCAATTGGTATCAGAGCCTAACCCTACAACTTAGGTCTAACCACCTTAGGGAGATCCATATTTGGCTATATACATTTGTGTTGCATTTACATTTGCTTGTGCATTCATGGCATCCATGGACTTTTCTAGCATTAAATCCCCACCCAAATTTGATGGCTTGAACTTTCCCATTTGGAAAGTCAAGATGAACTTATTTTTGAAATCCTTAGGTGTTAGGGTAGCTAGGGCCATTACTAAAGATTTTATTGAACCCACTAGTGATGAGAGCACATGGTCCGAGGATACTTTCAAAGACTATGAGGCTAATGCTAGGGCACAATATGCATTAACCCAAGCATTAAATGAAGATGACCTTGCACGCATAATTAATTGTAAATCCGCATTTGAGGTTTGGAACATACTTATTGTGACTCATGAGGGAACGTTACAAGTCAAGAGAGCTAAGGTTGACTTGCTACGTTCTCAATATGAGAATTTTTATATGTTTGATAATGAGAGCATTGATGATATGCTCACCCGTTTTACAAAAATAACTAATGCTCTTTCTTCCTTAGGCGACAAGATTGATAATGATCAAAAGATAAGGAAAGTGATTAGAGCTCTTCCCAAAGCATGGGAAGTCAAGGCGACCACACTCAAGGAGCTCAACGACAAAGAGGAGATGGACTTCTCCGGCTTCATCGGAAATCTCAAGACGCATGAGATGGAGATGAAAGTTAGAGAAGAGAGGGAGGCACCAAAGAAGAAGACGATTGCCTTCAAAGCCACTCCTACTACCATTGAGGAAGACGACTCATCCGAAGATTGTGATGAGGATTTCGCCATGCTCATCCGGAAGGTGGGCAAGATGTTTTACAAGAAGGGACGGCAAAGTAACTTCCGAAGGGGGAAGCCTCAAGGAAGGTACGAGAAGAAAAGAGAAGAACCCGGTCCTTGCTTTCATTGCAAGAAGATCGGTCACCTAATTGCCGATTGCCCCGCTCTCCAAGCAACCACTTCCAAGCATGGGAAGAAGAAGAAAGCCTTGGCCGCTACATGGGATGACTCGGAGTCGGAATCCGAAGAGGAGCACGACGCCGCCAACATGTGTTTTATGGCACAAGGTGAGGATTCATCTAAGGTATGTCTAGAAACTTCCATTGATGATGATGATCTCACAATGGATGAACTTGCTCAATTTTTTGAAGAATTGCAACATAGGTATGAGATTTCACAATCTCATAATAAGAAATTGAAAAAGGAAAATGATGTTTTGAAAAATAAACTTGAAATTTGTTTAAAAGAGAAAAATGAGTTATCTAGTTCTTTTGAAAAATGAAAAATGATTTTGATAAGTATAAGGTAGCTAATAAAGGAAAAACCCCATGATTTCTAGTAATAAAAATATTTTTGTTGAAATTCAAAAACGTGTTGATTCTTTAGATAACACTTTAAAGAAATGTGCATTTGATTTTAACAAGCTTGCATCTAAATTTCCTAAGGGAGTAGCCCAAGGGAAACATGTTCATCATAAACATGCTACACATAAACATGCACACACACATAACCATGCTTTTATGTACAATAGTGGTAGAATTTTTATTTGCACGTATTGTGGCCGCAAAGGCCATTTAGAAAAATTTTGCTATGCTAAGAATAATGTAAAGAATAAATTTGTTTGGGTTCGCCCCGGATCTAACCCCAAAGGACCCACTAAGATTTGGGTACCAAAAGAGCCACCAAATTTAAATGATACAGGTATAGGTGGATCTACCCCTCCAAGACTTAGGAGGAGGTGGTGCCCGGGTGGTTAATGCATCGGAGCTTAAAGAACAAATCGTGCATGCATCGCTATCGTGGAGGCACCTATTTGTAGAGATTGCCCTTCAATTGGTAACATCTCCATTTAAAAGTTTTTGATTTTTAGTCATGTATACATATGTATAGAATTGATAGTTTGCTTTTGTACTCTATTGATATATGCTTGTATAGAACTACTTTTCTATCATGTTGTATATGTGCCTTGTGTTAACTTCTATATTTTTTGTTTCATGCCTTGTTTAATGTATGTCCACATGTATAGTTTATAATTTGTGATTATTTAATTGTATACATATACACATTATTTTCATAAATAAAAATAATCATTTGTAAAATTTCCTATTTAAACAAACACCTTAAAGATGGCAATTGCGCACCTCAACTCATTCAAGAGGAATCAAGAGGATGAAGTTCAGAACCCGTCACTGGGTATTCGGCTTCAACATCTTTAAAATCTTTGTTTAAATATGAAAATTAAAATTAAAAAGGGATTGCATGAATTTTGATGTTGTAACAACTTAATGAAGATTTAAAACCTGTTGGTGTATTCCTATATGTTTAATATATCATACCTATTTTGACTACAAATTACTTTAAAAATTTTTTTTGGGCCAGATGCTGTTAACAGATTTCAGGCAAAACCGGTCGACCGACCTATAAAGCCCCGGTCGACCGACTCTGCCTGAGAAGAAATTTTTTATTTCTTTTTCTGTTACCGGTCGACCGACCATAATCCCGGTCGACCGCTGCAGACCTGCAGAGCTCTCGGGATAAATCGGTCGACCGTGCCGGTCGACCGCTCTATATTTACAGAGCTCTCGGGTTGTTTCGATCGACCGGACCGGTCGACCGATCGTCGATTTCAGCCCTATATCTGTCTTTTCTCTTCATTTTTTTTCTCTCTCTCTCTCTCACTCAGCCGACGAACCCATCTCCATCTCTCTCCAAAAATTTTCTTTTTCTCTCCAATCTCTCAACCGATCTCAAATTAACTTTAAACCCTCCTTAAACTCCTTCTTCTACTTCCAGATCTTCAATTTCAGGATCATCCAACCACAGGATTTGAAGAAATTCGGATTTCTTTGCTTAGGGTTTGAGTTCTTCACAGTTAAGGTAAAAATCCATTTTTTGACTCTATTTTCATATCTTGCTTTGGAATCAACTATCTATTGTCATCAATTCTAGGTTTCTAAGCATCTAGATCAAGCCCTACCTTGTTTAAAACCTAAAAATTTCATTTTTCATCATGCCACCTAAACGTTCCAGATCTGAGAAGGGAAAGGAAGTTGCACAACCTTCCTCCCAAGTTCCTAGACCCGTTAGGCTCTTCCTTAACGATCTTGCTGCTGATCGTTACTCCCATCTCTCCACTAGAAATATCAACTCGGGAGATTCGTTGTCATCCAAGATTTCGAACACTTGAATATTCCACACATCCTGCAGTCCAACAATTTAGTGGAATTTTTGACCATCAAGGAGCAAGTTTACACCTCTCTTGTTCCTTACTTTTATGCTAATTTTGAATTTGATGGTAATCGGATCACATCTAGGGTTTTAGGTAGTGACATCGACCTTTCTATCGGTCGATTTGCTAGGATTCTGCATCTCTCCACTGGTGGAGCAGATGTGTATACCCATGATCTGCATGACTTTGAATTCCCGGACGGTGAGTCTGCGCTCACCGCCTCTACCTTGATCCACGGGGATGACAACCCCGGTCTAGTAAGGAATGAGGTTGTGAGTAGGTACACTCTCACTGCTCAGGTCCTTGCTAAGATTATTTTCTTCAACATTGTCCCCAAGCATGGTGAGTATAGCCACGCTAGGGGTTGCGTACCTTTGCTTATCTATTGCCTTCTTCGAGGCATTAAGATAAACTTTCCTAGAGTCATAGCCTCTCACATGGCTTCTGATCAGATCCGTACTGCGGGTAGAAGCTTGCCCTACGGCATGCTTATTACCCATCTTCTTAGGGCTCTTGAATTTGATCTTTCTGCCGAAAGTCCCTCCAATCCTTTGACCAACATCAACGGAGTTGTCCTGAAGATGATGGAAGCTCAGCTGCGTAGACACGCTCCTGTGCAACCATCTATTCCTCCTGTTGGTCCTGGCTCATCTTCTGCACCTGGATCCTCTTCCTCTTCAGCCCCTATTTTTCCTCCTGAGTTTCAGGCCCTTCTCTCTTCGGAGGTCCGCTCTCAGATCGAGGCGCATCAGGCCTGGGTCGAGAAGCGCGACGCAGCTATTCGTGCGGAGTTGGATGCTCGTGCCATTCAGGATGCTGCTTTTCGGGCGGAGATCCGGAACAACATGTCATATTTTGCTGAGTCCATGAGATTCGTGGACGTTCAGTTTCAGGCTCTTTTCTCTAAATTTGACATGCTCGTTCCTGACCGGACTCCGATTGCTTGTCGACTCCCAGCCACCGGTCCTCCATTTCCTCCCAGAGCTCGTTCGTCTGTTCCACCACCGCGCACCAGAGTTGATGGCATGGATCCAGAGGAGGTTGCTTCTTCCTCAGAGGAAGAAGATGGTGGAGACAAGAAGATGGCTGAGGGCTCATCTGAGCATGCAGACGACGAGGAGGACGAGGATGCTGGAGATGATGATGATGCTGCTGAGTGACCTCCCCTTTTGATGATGTCAAAAAGGGGGAGAGTTATTTGGGGAGAGCTATCTTGAGAGAGATATTTTATCTTGTAGTATTTGTGTTTGGATATTTTGTGATGGACATGTAGTATTTGTTGTTTGGACATGTAGTATTTATTTTTATTTTGCTTTGGACATGTATTTTTTTTGTATGTGTTGTGGACATGGTTATCTTTTGTTTTTATGTATCTCTTATCTATGTCATGTATGAACTCATTTCCTTCATCTATTCTATGACATGAGTATTTGGTATCATTTGTTGGCATGGAAATATGGTGTTTATCATTTACATATGTTTTCCTATATATGCATGTGTTGAGGGGGAGCTTCATTTGAAGTCTCTACCCAAAATATTTTGTGATAACTACATATGTTTTGCCATCATCAAAAAGGGGGAGATTGTTGGCCCAAAGGCCATTATCCCAGTTATTTTGATGATAACAAAACATATTTAGTTATGTATTTAATACTTTTGTTTAAAAGGATTTCAGGTCCAAGAACAGGTTTTTGACGGCTCCGCTAAAAGACTCACAAGTTTGGACGCCGCAAAAATGAAGATTCCCAAGCTATGCACAACTAGGATGCTTCGGGATCAAGATGATGATGTGAAGATCAAGACAAGATCAAGACGCAAAGAAAACAAGATTTGTATTTTTATTTTCTATTTTAGATATTTTGTCAAAGCTAGATATTAGAAGTAGAGCTATGGGATTATCACACACACACCTTTTAGTTAGGTTCATGGCTTCAAAAAGATTTTCAATTTCCATTTCTAACTTAGTTTTTAAAGTGAACATGTTTGGAAATAAACCTTTTAGAAAGACAATAGTTTTGGAAAAACAATTTTATGGAAAAACAAGTTTTTATCAAAAGGATTTTTATCAAACTATTTTAACATGATAGAAGTATGACATATGCTCATACTCTATGTTTTACAAGTTCCAAAAATTTAACCCAAGACCTAAAATCAAAACCCCAGATTTCTGGTTCTGGAAGTTCTGATTTTTCAGAACTTACAGTAACCGGTCGACCGACCCGGTCGACCGATGTGCACAAACTGTGCATGTCTATATCAGTCGACCGACCCGGTCGACCGAGGCACAATTGCGTTCACAGGATTTTTCGGTCGACCGACCCGGTCGACCGGCTGCCCCAACGGTCGGATTTTTGACCGTTGGCGGTCGACCGACCCGGTCGACCGGGCTCTGTCAAAAGTTCTGACAGATCCAACAGCTATTTTTTCTGGCTGATTTTCTTTTTGGGATTTGATACCAACGATTTTGTGAGGCTGTTTTTGACCCCTATAAATAGAGGGTCACCTCATATTGATAAGACAACTATTGAAAAATAATTGCAAAAGATTTTCACAAGAGCTTTACAAAGAATTTCAATTCCTTTCTTTTACAAAAGATTTCTCAAAGCCTAAATTCCCAACACCCAACTTGTAGCCTATTCCTCTACCTTCTCTCTAGTTTTTGCACACCACAATCCCAAGTTCTACATCTATATCATTGGCTCTAGGATTGTGCAAGTGAGCTATTTTGATCAAGTGTGATCACCTTTCTTGTTGAGTGAAGTTGTAGAGGCATCGGCCTCAAGGGAGCTAGTGAGCTTCGGGTGGTGTTGCGGCATCACAAGTGTAGGGACAAGTGTGTCCTTGTATTGGCGATCCGGTGGGATCAACGATAGTAGTGCAAATCCTTCAAGTGTGAAGGCGGGGACGTAGAGCGTGGCTCGAACCTCGGAAACACATCCTTGCGTTTGCGTTTGCTCGAATTTTTCTGTCAACTCTACTCCTTTTAATTCTTGCACATTTATTGTTATATTATTGCAAGTCTATTTTTGTGCTATTTGTGTGTTAAATTTTAAATTCCACATTATTGCCATAATTCATATAGCCATCACCTATTCACCCCCCCTCTAGGTGATTTCACATTCTTGGACTTGTCTTGTAGCCTCATAGATGTCATAGGCCTACAAATTAGACTTTCAATAATGGAATCAAAAGAGCTACACTCAAGGGATGCTAAGGAAGAAGATACAACATTTATTAATGGAAGTAAAGAAGTTGTACAACAAATAGCATATTGGTGATCCATCTCCATGTTCCATCAAGGCACTTGTTCTAGACAAGGCTCTAAATGAGGCACACATGAATCATATGGAGAATTACAACAAGATACTAGCCAAGCATGAAAGTAACCCATCAGAGAAGAAAAGACCATACAACTTGCAAGATTAAGATAGCAATCACCCATGAGTTAGTAGTTAGCAAGGTAAGTTGTTAGCTAGCCACGAGAAGAAAGAATTAGCTACTAGCCATTACAAAAGAAAAGCAAAGCATGAATTAAAAAGCAAGTAAAGTAAAACTAGAAGTAAAGAAAGCAAGTAATATTAGAAAATGCTCAAGTAGAGAGAAGAGAATGGATGAATCCTTGCTTCACAAGTTGTCACTCCTTGGTGTACACAAGCTTTCTCTCTCTTACAACTCTCTTTTGCAGAATTTCTAGGGAGGAAGAAGATCTAGAGTACTACAAAAAATCCTACAAAAATACAAGCATCTAATCTCTAATCTCTAATCTCTCTTCTACACTTTTCTCGCAGGTCCTTGGTCCAGTATTTATAGCCTCAGAGAGAAGTCTCCAGAACCCGGACAGGTGGCCAGAATCTGGGACTCAACGGCCCAGATCTGGCCGCAAATTGGCGGGAAAATCCCTGTTTTTGCGGCACAACTGAATCTGTTGAGCAACAGAATTCTGTTGCAGATTTGTTACGAGGTTGTTATCCACGTGGCCTTCTGGAAGATTGAGTTGTTGCGTAGAATTCTCTAGATCCTGGGCTCAAATTTGGGCTTTGAATTAATCTCTTTTGGGCTTATGAATTAATCTCTTTAATTATTGCTAATTAAAGAAATTTTTGGGCTTTCTCTCATTTCAGTTGTGGACATGCAAAAATAGAGAGAATATGAGTAAAAATCATATTTTTATTTGTAATATGCATGGGAATAATGTGGTAAAATATGCAGAATTGAATACCAATCACCGCCCGGCCGACCGTCCCTGTGTCTGCCAAACGTGCACAGGCTTGTGCACGTCGGTCGACCGCAAGGGTCGACCGGCCTTAGGTGCGGTCGACCCATGCGGTCGGCCGACCTGGCCTGTCAGCCACAAAACTAGGACAGAAACACATGCTAAAAATATTTTAGAAAATCTTTTTAAGTCTTGTAAAAATACCCAAAAATAGTTTTATCATTTTGCATTGATATATAAACATGTGATAAAAAGTTTGGCTCAAATATCAATCAATATGAACTATTTTTGTGTCTTATCATTTTTACCAAAAACCAAAATTTGTATTTTATCAAACTTGAATTTTTTCTATACATGAATAGGATAGTCAAAATAAATTTGTATAGGAAGTGTAAGCATGTATGTATAACTAGAATATATCTACTATACATATAAACTATGTAAACTTGTTTTGATCAATCTATTCATGAAAACACATATCGGTTAAACTAAAAATCGAAAAACCAATATCCAAACATAAAACTTGTGTGTATTGTGCACTTGAGCATATCAACTATTCTAAGCTTTACAAATGGATCTAAACACACTATCTAAACACTAGGATACCTAAGTCTTCTTGACGATCTTCATCTTCAAGTCGACTCGATCCCAAACCGTGATCCGCCGAGTGCAAAGGAGTAATCTTGAAGCTCGGGCACTGGAATCACCATGTGAAGGCTTCTAAACTCATCTTTTTGAAGCAATCACCAACTAATATCTTGTTACATGATCTGAAACTAAAATCACAAGATAATTAGTAAACATAACTACATGAGTTAATCATCATCAAAACTAAGGTGGAAGGCCTTTGGGCCAACAATCTCCCCCTTTTTGATGATGACAAAACTCATGGAGTTATATATGCATGGATTAAAGTTAAGCTTCAAAGAAGCTCCCCCTTAACTCATGCATAAACAAATAAACAATAGGTATGCAATGAAAGCTCTTAAACATGAATGCATTCATAGATATGCATAAACAATAAAAAAGTTCTAAATACCAATGAAATGTTTAAAAACAAAACATGCTCTAGAAACCAATTAAAATTAAACTAAATTAAACTTAATATATATAAAACATAAACATGCATATATAAACCAAAATAATTCTCCCCCTTTTTGCCAATCATCAACAAAGGGGTAATCACTCAAAACAAAACAAAATTTTCTCACCCTTTTTAATACAAAGAATCAATCATCAACAAAGGGTTAAATGCAAAACTAAATCAATACATTTTTTCTCCCTTTTTGTCTAAAACAAAAACAAAACCAATTAGGGGTGACAATCAATTAAGATATCAAGTGAAAATATGTCAAAGAGTAGCATCTTGATACCAATTGAAAGGAAACAAACAAAAAAAAATATTGATACCAATTTTAAACAAAACACATGACAATCTTGATACCAATTGAAATTAAACATAATAAATTTTGAATGTCTTAAACAAAAATTTTGATACCAATTGTAAATATTTTTCATTTTGAACATATGATACCAAATTTTAAATTTATTTTCTATCATAAAGTAAGGGAGTGGGAATCAAATACCAATTGAAAGACAAAATCAAATTTTCTCCCCCTTTATGAAATACCAACTAAAACAATGCGTAGGCTTGATACCAATTTAAAAATAATCAATTAAAACAAAATTGAAGCTCAAGCTTAGCATAAAGACAAACATATATATGTATGAAAATAGATACCAATTGAAATTGATATTCTTGGAATTGAGAAACATTCATACATACAAACATATATGAGTATACAAGAAAGGTCAAAATTGATACCAATTGAAAGAATTCAATGATACCAATTGAAATAACAATAATATCAAGTGTATATCTCATATAACTACCTCCCAATCATGGTTCAAGTTTTAAATGATTTTCACTTTAAAGCATACATGAACATGATCTCCCATCCAACCTCCCATTGAAGGTAGGGGTTTTCAAAAATATATTTGAAAATAGAGTACGTTTGAAAAACTCTACCATATGAAGAATACGAACTAGTTAAATGAAAAACTTGTAAACTAGTGCGAAATCCTTCAAGTAAGGAATAAAACAAAAATAATTTTCATAAAACACATGTAAATTACATAGCACTTAAAAACACTCAATATTCAATAAAGTCCATACATGCTCATGAAAACATACTCATGAGAAATATTTTAAAAATGGTGAGTGTACAAGTAATGTGTGACATGGCATTATGAAATTTCCAATTAAGCTCAAAATTCCTTGAAACAGTGAAAATCATCAAAAACTTATTTAATCTTCAAGGTATATGTATGTCTTATACAAACTAAAGTATACATACATATCCAAAATACAACGAGTCCACAAGGATATATGCATGAAGGCACGTGGCTCAAAAAGGATGTATATGTATAACAATAATTTGGATAAAATGGACATATACATGAAGTTAAACATAAACACAAAAACATGAAACTTTAAATTTTCATTAAAACAAGTTTCATTTCAAGGCATATGTATGATTTGTCAACAAAAAGTATACATACATATCCCTAAACACGATTGAGTCCATATGTATAGATTTGCATGAAAAGCAAATGACTCAAGGGGTATTCATGTATGTCTTGAAGTTTGGCAAAATTACACATATACATGAAATGAAAACTCATGATCATAAAACAAATCCACAAATAGGAATACAAGTTTAAAATGTATGAATCATCAAAACTAGACTATACTAGTACATCTAATGGGTTCAAATAAGCATTCAAGCTCAAACATATATATATTTATTTGTGGCCCACTATATGCACAAGTATAAATCATAGTCTTAATAAAAACTAACATTTAAACATATATTCAAAGCATGAAGCATAAAATAAAGATATAAATCAACATGATAAACATAAACATGATTATTATGAATATCCACATGTTATTAGATTTATGATGTACATGATAGCTAATCAAATACGAGAACACAAAATAATAATCTACATTAAACATGGGTGTCTCAAATACTATACATGTATGTCAAGAATCTAATTATCATGGCATTTTCATACTAATCACTAGACAATGAAACATGCTATAAACAATGAATATGAAGAGCATGTAAACAATAAATAGGAGTTAGGGATCGTCACCAAAACCTAGAAGGCAACTTTCCTTGTCTCCAAAACATGGTGGTCATCTCCACCAAAACTTCCCTTGAAAGTGATGCATCCAATAGATTTCCATGAAGCTCGGAACGCATCCACTCCAAGGTACGGCTACTCTCACGTCATGTGAGAGCCCACACCTACATCAAAAATAGGAGGGGTGGTCTTTGGTACCCATATCTTCTTGGGTCCATGGGGGTTAGTACCTTCTCTAACCCAAACAAACTTATTTGCTAAATTACAATCATGTATACGATCAAAACAAAATTTAGTAAGGTGACCCTTACGTCCACAATGTGTACAAGTGTACACATGAGCATACATGTGATGGGTGTGTCCGTGAGGAGCATGTGTATGCCGTGGAGGCTGTGCATGAAAAGGTGGAACTTGTTTCTTTCGAAACAAAGATTCCAATCGTGTATGGCCCACAACACATTGGCTCAAAGTGGAGCCCAAACAATCCACTCTCTTCTTCAACAAACAAAAATCATCATTAATTCTAGAAGAAGAGGTACACGCAATAGGTAGACTAGATGAGGAAGCTACACTAGCATGGCAAACATGAGTATCTATCTTATTTTGCAAAACATCATTTTTCTTTAAACAAACATTTAAATCATTTGAAATAGAAATAATTTTGTTTTTCAAAGCAACATTCTCTTTTAAAACAAAATCAATTTTTGAAGACAAAACATCATTATTTTTCACAAGAGTTTCACAATCATTTTTAGATTTTAAAACTTTATTTTCTTTTAGTGTAAGATCAAGTTGAGACCTTAATGAATCCCTCTCATTAGCAATCTCCTCTTTCTCTTGCAAAACAATATCAAGTCTAGCAATCAAATTTTTATTTTCATTATTAATGCCTAGACTTTTCTTTTTCAAAACATTATATTTTTCTATTAATTTTTCACAAACTATAGATAGTTCTTCATTCAAAGCATGGGGATCAATATTCTCATTACATGAAGAACTAGCATCATCACAATCTAAGTGGGTTCCAAAAGTACCTCAAGGGAGTCATCCCCTTGGACCATCAAGCATTGTGAGTCGGATTCTCCACTAGATTCCTCTTCTTATTGGATAGGCGTTTGAAGCTTGGAGGTGGTGGTGGTTGTCAACTTGTTCCATACTGCAAAAGCGGAATCAAGGTTAGAAACACTCAAGAGATAATCTTTAGATAATGTGCTTCTAATGGCCTCAAGGGCTTGTGCATTGGCCCCTATGTGAATGCGATTTTCAAGATAGCATTTCTTGGTAGCCGCAAGAAAAACATGTAAGCCTAGGGTTTGGAGGTATATGGACATCTTAGTCTTCCAAACAAGAATGTTGGAAGGGTCAAAACTAGGTGGGGTCATGAAGTCCATGGTAAACTATATGAGTGTGCAAACAAGCAAATGCAAATAATAGATTAGCAAACAAATGGATCTCACTCCTAGGATGTTAAGCCTAAGTATCAGGAGCGTTGGCTCTGATACCAATTGAAAAGCACACCTAGAGGGGGGTGAATAGGTGTACTTGCTAATCTAGAAACTAAATGCGCTAAATGCGGAAGCTAATGCAAATTTTGCAAACACACTTAGTACAACCAACAAGTGTAGCCGAATTCCCTGTGAAGGGCTCTGAACTAACTCCTCTTGATTCCCCTTGAATAGGTTAAGGTGCTATGTGAAGCTCTTGTGGTTAAGTATAAGTGAGGCACACACAAACAACCAAGCATATACAAGATATAGCAATATGAAATATGCAAGGCACAATGCAAGCAATGTATGATATGAATAATGAATGATGCTTTGCACAAATAAAAGAGAGAGAGAGTTGAGAGACAATGGATCAAACGCTAACAACAAGATATGTTTCGAGGTTCGAGCACCTAGCTCTACATCCCCGCTTACACCACCGTGTAGGATTTCCAATCCACTATCTCCCACCGAGGGAACCTCTACCGAAGAGGATTTGTTACAACACTAGGAGTACCGAACTCCTCTCTCAAACACCGCCTCACAACCGAGGGGTAGGCCCGTAGCCAATACAACAACACCACCTCTACCGAAGAGGGTTACAAACACCAACTCCACCTCTCACTAGAGGGAGCAAACCAACCAACTCAACCTCTACCAAAGAGGGAGCAAACCAATCACCCGATCAACCTCTACCAAAGAGGGATACAACAAGAGCAAGGGTGTTTACAACTTGGAGGCTCAAAAACCTCAAACAATCTCTTTTTCTTCTCTCTTTTCCACAAAAACAAGATCCTAATAGAATAGGATAGAAGATAAGCTCAAGTGTGAAAAATTAAGTATTTGGAAAACAAAAACTCAAAGAAATAATCTTGAAAAAACTCTTGAAGATAATGGAAATGAAGAACAAACACAAATCTCCCAAAATACACTTTTCTTTGATTTTTCCAAAAATCTAAAACAAATAAGATTGGAAGTTTAAAGCCCAAAAACACTTTTGAAAACTTGTTTAAAACACTTGTATATCAGAGAAATTTTGGCTCTTGAAATCTTACTTTAAAACATGAAGAGATGGGGTATTTATAGCCCCATCAGAAAACTAGCCGTTAGGCTGATCTGGCAGCCTGACAGGCTGCCGGTCGGCCGGCCCGGCTGACCGCCAACGGTCAGAAATATGACCGTTGGGCAAACCCGGTCGACCGTCCGGTCGACCCAAATAAACAGAGAGCAGAGCTCTCTGGTACGGTCGGCCACCCGGCCGACCGTCCCTGTGTCTGCCAAACGTGCACAGGCTTGTGTACGTCGGTCGACCGCAAGGGTCGACCGGCCTTAGGTGCGGTCGACCCGTGCGGTCGGCCGACCTGGCCTGTCAGCCACAAAACTGGGACAGAAATACATGCTAAAAATATTTTAGAAAATCTTTTTAAGTCTTGTAAAAATACCCAAAAATAGTTTTATCATTTTGCATTGATATATAAACATGTGATAAAAAGTTTGGCTCAAATATCAATCAATATGAACTATTTTTGTGTCTTATCATTTTTACCAAAACCAAAACTTGTATTTTTATCAAACTTGGATTTTTTCTTTACATGAATAGGATAGTCAAAATAAATTTGTATAGGAAGTGTAAGCATGTATGTATAACTAGAATACATCTACTATACATATAAACCATGTAAACTTGTTTTGATCAATCTATTCATGAAAACACATATCTGTTAAACTAAAAACCGAAAAACCAATATCCAAACATAAAACTTGTGTGTGTTGTGCACTTGAGCATATCAACTATTCTAAGCTTTACAAATGGATCTAAACACACTATCTAAACACTAGGATACCAAGTCTTCTTGACGATTTTCATCTTCAAGTCGACTAGATCCCAAACCGTGATCCGCCGAGTGCAAAGGAGTAATCTTGAAGCTCGGGCACCGGAATCACCATGTGAAGGCTTCTAAACTCCTCCTTTTGAAGCAATCACCAACTAATATCTTGTTACATGATCTGAAACTAAAATTACAAGATAATTAGTAAACATAACTACATGAGTTAATCATCATCAAAACTAGGGTGGAAGGCCTTTGGGCCAACAGTTTATTTATTGTCAACTCGCAATGTGGCATTTGCGAGATTTCTTGCTCAGATAATTAGATTATGAGCGCAATTTCCTGATTATACAATTAAGAAAGTTAGACTTGATAATGCTGGTGAGTTTACGTCTCAGGCTTTTAATGATTATTGCATGTCAATTGGAATAGTTGTTGAACATCCTATTGCCCATGTACATACACAAAATGGTTTGGCTGAGTCACTAATTAAGCGTCTCAAGCTTATTTCTAGACCATTAATAATGAGAAAAAAACTTTCTATTTCTGTATGGGGTCATGCAGTTTTACATGCTGCATCATTAATTCGTATCAGACCAAGTGCATATCATGAATACTCTCCTCGACAACTAGCATTTGGTCAAGAACCAAATATTTCCCATCTGAATTTGTGGTTGTGCGGTTTATGTACCGATTGCTTCACCACAACGTACAAAGATGGGTCCTCAAAGAAGACTGAGAATATATGTCGGATCTCCTTCTATTATAAGATATCTTGAGCCTAAAACCAGTGATGTTTTTACGGCTCGGTTTGCCGATTGCACTTCAATGAGATAATTTTCCCAGCATTAGGGGGAGAAAAGAAACAGCTGGAGAAGGAGATTATATGGAGTGAACCATCCCTATTGCATCTTGATTCTCACACAAAATAAAGTGAGTTAGAAGTGCAAAAGATTATGCATTTATAAGAAATAGCAAATCAATTACCAGATGCGTTCACCGATACGAAAAGAGTGACTAAATCATATATACCAGCTGTAAATGCTCCTGCTCGGATTGAAATTCCAAAAGAACAATCCGAGAATAAAGTCACTAATGAGTCTAAGACACGCCTGAAGCGTAATAGACCAATCGATTTCAAAGATAAAAATCCTCGAAAAAGAAAAGGAGCTGATAAGCATGATGACCCCAATGCAAGAATGTGTTTCAGAAGAAACACAAAATAAGCCCAATGTACAAGAATGTGTTCCAGAAGAAACACAAAATAAGACAAATTAAGAGATGAAAAATCCTAAAGATATAGAAAATCATGAGATCTCTATTGATTATGTCAATACAGGAGGATTATGGAATCGCAATGAGATGAAAAATATGGATGAAATATTTTCCTATTCCGTAGCATGTGATATTATTAACGGAAGTAAGGATCGTGAACCAAGATCCGTCACTGAATGTCAAAATAGACATGATTGGACAAAGTAGAAAGACGCTATACAGGCTGAATTGAGTTCGCTTAATAAGCGTAAAGTATTTGGACCTATTATCCTCACGCCCGAAGCCGTGAGGCCAGTAAGATACAAATAGGTCTTTGTACGAAAACGCAACGAGAAAAATGAGATTGTGAGGTAAAAAGCTCGACTTGTTGCTCAAGGTTTTTCGCAAAGACCTGGAATTGATTATGAAGAAACGTATTCTCCAGTAATGGATGCAATTACGTTTAGATATTTAATCAGCCTAGCAGTTTCTAAAAATTTAGAAATGCGTCTTATGGATGTTGTTACAGCTAATTTATATGGGTCGCTTGATAGCGATATTTATATAAAAATCCCTGAAGGATTTAAGATGCCTGAAGCATTAAGTTTAAAACCCAAAGAATTATATTCGATCAAATTGCAAAGATTGTTATATAAGTTAAAACATTCAGGGCGCATATGGTATAATCGCTTAAGCGAGTATTTATAAAAGGAGGATATGTGAATAATCCTATGTGCCCATGTGTTTTTACAAAGAAAACAACATTCGGATTCATTATCATTGCTGTATATGTTGATGATTTAAACATTATTGGGACTCACAAAGAAATCCTAGAAGCAATGATATATTTAAAGAATGAATTTGAAATGAAAAACTTTGAAAAAATTAAATATTATATTGGTTTACAGATTGAGCACTTTCAAAGTGGAATACTTTTGCATCAATCAAATTATACTGAAAAGATCTTGAAACGCTTTAACATGGATAAAGTAAATCCTTTAAGCACTCCAATGGTTGTTAGATCATTGAATGTGGAAAAGAATCCATTTCGCCCTCGCGAAGATAATGAAGAGGTTCTTGGTCCTGAAGTACCATACTTAAGTGCAATTGGAGCTCTTATATATCTGGCTAATTGTACCCGACCAGATATAGTATTTGCTACTAACTTATTAACAAGATTTAGCTAATCTCCTACACGGAGACATTGGAATGGTATTAAACATGTATTTCGTTATCTTCGAGGAACAACTAATTTTGGTTTGTTTTATTCCAGAGGATTAAAATAAGAAATAACTGGTTATGCAGATGCAGGTTACTTGTCAGATCCGCATAAAGCCAGGTCTCAAACAGGATATGTGTTCACATGTAGAGGTGCAGCGATCTCTTGGCGTTCACAAAAGCAGACACTTATTGCCACTTCTTCTAATCATGCTGAAGTCATAGCACTCCATGAAGCAAGTCGAGAATGTGTATGGCTAAGGTCTGTAACTCCACACATCCAAGAAACTTATGGATTACCAGTCAACAGAGATCCAACAGTACTGTTTGAAGATAATGTTGCATGCGTCGCTCAAATGAAGGATTCATCAAAAGCGATCATACCAAGCATATACCCCCGAAGTTCTTCTCATTCAGCCAAGAGCTTGAAAAGGATAAGAAAATTAATATTCAGCATACCGATCAAGTGATAATGTGGCAGATCTCTTTACAAAGGCACTTCTCCCTACAACTCTCAGAAAGCTTATTCATGATATTAGGATGCGTCATAAGCGAGACTTATGAAAAAGAACTACTTATGTCAACTTGAGGGGGAGCTTATGTGGCTGCACTCTTTTTTCCTTATTATGGTTTTGTCCCACGGGTTTTCCTGATAAGGTTTTTAACGAGGCAGTATAGAACACGTATATAGAAATGATGTACTCTTTTTCCCTTCGCTATGGTTTTGTCCCACTGGATTTTTCTAGCAAGATTTTTAATGAGACATCATATATGGTTGGCAGCCAAGGCGGAGTGTTATAAAACGACGGCTGCCTACCTTTACTATGCGCCATTAATGATTTTACTATGCGTTGATGCAAGCGATGATGTAAGCGTGCATAGTAACTGCATAGTAGTGACTGCATAGTACCCCAAGGTTTTCCTATAAATAGGCCCTTCCTGATTCATTTCAATGTACACACTTCAAAAATCAATAAGAATTCCTACTTCTACTCTGTCTCTAAAATTCTCTGTTTTGGTGTTATATTTCTCGGAGTTTTATAACAATCTCCTCTTTCTCTCTTTGTTTTTCCCTTTCATGATCTTAAGCATAGGGTGTCGTTGTTTCACTGTAAGTCCTAAGTAAGTCTCAAGTGTTATTGCGATTTACGGTTTATGGTGTTTATTTGAATCGTAAGTCGTAGAATACACTTGCATCTAATTGTGATTTACTTGCAAAACAAACAATTAATTTTATAGTCATGCAAATCTCACTTATAGCCCATGGCAGCACAAACAGTTAATTTTGTATTCATGCAAATTTGTATTTGCTAACAGTTAATTGTAATTAGATTAATATTTTTATTATTAAATTAATCTTTTTAGTTATGAGATTTTTCTAATTATTAAATTACATATAATTATTAGATTAAATTCAATAATTTCTAATATTAAAATCTTTTTTATTACTAAATTAATCTTTTATATTACTAAATTAATAATATATATTCCACTTAATTTTAATTCTTACTTCATTTATAAATTTAATAAGTTTTGATTATTAAAAAATTCAAATATTTAATATTTAATCTATTTAATTTTGAATATTTTAATATTTGATATTTTCTATTTTTATATTTTTAATATATATTACATTATTTTTTAAAAATTTTAACATATTATATTATCCAATATATAATTTAATATATTTAATATATTATATTATTTAATATTAAATATTTTTAATATTTTTATATGTTAATATTCACTTTTTTAATAATATATTATATTTTTAATATTTAATAATTAGATTTTAAATTTTTTAATATATTATATTTTTAATACATTATATTACTTAATATATAATATATTTTAATTTTAATATTTTAACATTTGCTAATTTTTAATTTTATTATTTAATATATTATATTTTTAAATATTTTATGAAAATATATTTTATATTTTTAATATATTATATTACTTGATATATTTAATATATTATATTATTTTTTATTTAATATATTATATTTCTAATATTAAATCATTATATTTTTAATATATATATTATTTAAAAGATTTATTATATTATATTATTTATTATTTAATTTTTAATATTTGCATTTTTTATTTTTAGTTTTTATTTAATATATTATATTTTTAATATTACTACATTATATTTTTAAATTTTTTATATTATATTAAAAATTTTAATAATTTAATATTTTTAAATTCTTTTATTATTTACTTATTTTTATTTTTTAATTATTTATTATTTAATATATATAATATTTTTAATTTTTAATTTTTTAATATTTACTATTTTTAGTATTTATTGACATTTTAAAATAATTTTTAGTCACCAAATAATTAATTTTGTTGTCAACTTTTTCACTAACGACTTACACGTTACGACAACCAAACACCGTAAAACAAAATATCTTTTTCACTTACAATTCTATATTACCAACCAAACACTGTAAAACTTACTTGCATGTAACTCACGAGTTTGCGACTTACGACAATTAAACAAGCCCATAATATAATGTTTAACTGAATTCTTCCTCTCTTTATTGCTCCTACTATAATAAGCTCATCACTCTTATCTATACTTTCCATTACACATGCATTACAAGAAATTTTTTAAGAACTTTTAATTTTAAAATAATCAATTATCTTAGATAAACAAAAGTTCTTTTTAAAAACGCTTTTGGATAAATATTTTTGAAAATAATTGACAAGTAGAAGCAATACCAAGTTACTTTGGATTAGATTCATGAAATATTTGAACCCAAACCCGATAAAGATTATGGATTTAGACTTGGATTCTATCAGAATCTTTTATTTCTTAGTGGCAGTTTGGTTGTCGTAATTGGCCGTAATTTGTAAGTCGTAATTGATAAACTTTTTTACAATTGTAAATGAGTTACCTGCATGAAAGTTTTATGGTGTTTGGTTGGTAATATAAGGTTGTAAGTGAAAAAGTATATTGTGCTTTACGGTGCTTGGTTGTCGTAATGTGTAAGTTGTAGGTAGAAAAGTTGACCACAAAATTAACTATTAGGTGATTTAAAAAAATTAAATATTGTAAATAAATACTAAAATTATTAAATATTAAAAAAACTAATATTAATATGAAAAATAATACAAGTTTGCATAACCACAAAAGTAACTATAAGTGGGTTGTAAGTGAGTGGGCATTGGGTTGCAAGTGAGTGGGCGTTGAGTTGCATAAGTCTTTTACGAATTACGATCCAAACAAGCACTGTAGTTGTAATTAGGTTGTAAGTAAATTGTAAATTACGGCCTTTTACGCGAAACAAGCAGCCCCTTAGTGGATTTGGGTTGGATTAGAATTTTAAATAGATATGTTATAATAACAAAAGAATATTTATGTAAGGAGACAAATCAATTTTATTACCTGAAAATTGAAAACATGCATACCTTATTTCCACTTTTTATGACAATATCAAGTTTTTATTTGATCAATTTATCAATTTATTATGGTTAAATGCATCATAGAGAACTTCATCGTATAAGAACTTCATCGTGTAAGATTTATTCTATTTTTCAAGTTTGATATCGGGTTTCAGTAATGAAAAGGGTTATACTTAAACCCAATAAGTATTTAACTTTTAAATTCAAACCCTATTAAGGTTTAAACAGCCACACCGGGTCATCAATTTTTATGGTACTATAACATACTCTATCAATTAGGAGACAACTAACTAGAAAGTTATAATAATGATAAGTGTAATGGTCAAAATTTGACTCGCACTAGCATGATGACACATGTCCAAACTACTAAGTTCCCTCAAGACATTAACAACTCTCAGAGTTCATACTGAACACTCAATCCAGTCTTCTCAAAACTACCCACCATCCCAAAGATATTTTCAATCTGGAACCACATTCCACCACTCTGAAGTCCTCACCTCCTCTGGGTCTTCTCTATTCCGAGACCTTTTCCGTTCTGAAGACTCCAGCTCAAACCTAAAAGTCCAACGACAGACCATCTCTGATCTCCGCCGACAGTTATGTAGCTTCATCCTTCACCACGTTCATAACGTGTAACGCCCCTATCCGCGCAGACAGTTTTGAAAGTGACAGATTCTCCGACATGCAATCTCAACCAACCTGCACCATTGATCATGGCCGTTACAACAAATTCAGCACACACTGATCGTGCAGTTCTAGCAATCCATTAATTCCGCCGCCACGCCAGTATTCATGTCAGGTATATATTATCATTCTTCTCCAAGGAGTAGGTGGTCGCTTCCCTAACCCCCAGAGCACACACCCCCCACTATACTGAAAATTTTTATGTTTCAGTTCACCATTACACACTAGTAGTTTTCCTGTGCTAATCATCCTTCCACCACACCAACAATTTTGCTGTGTCGGTCCCCCTTTCCTTTCCACCACAAACTAGTGCTTTCGTTGAGAGTTGAGCCTACACTCAAGATTTTTCTCCCATCCAACCCAAAACCTTCCTAAAAAAGTCTCTTCCCTAGTGTCAATGGCCCCCAAGAAGCAGATGATCATCCATCAATAGTGCCCCTTCCAAAAGCAGGACCAACAATACCGCTGGGGGCACGTCCTCCCGCTTGTCGTCGATCGACAGCATGCCAATGAACATATTGGCTCCTCTTCAACTCAGGGGGCTACCGACAAGCCCAACCGTCGCTATTCGAAAGCCAGATCCTTCATATGCTCGCCGATATAAAAGAGCAGATGAAATAGTAGCAAGCCCGATCAGATCGCGATTGGGAGCAGGCGGCTCTAGACAGTGAGAAAGCCATTCATGAACATGAAGCATTATGAAAACTCAACGACCAACTCCAGACTCAAATCATCGCCCTCAAGTCACTCTGACACAACCAGTGGTTAAACCTGGAGTTGGAGAGACGCAGAGCGATGGGCCCACTATGAATTTGAGGCAGCCTAAAACAACATCTCCCATGTATGAAGACAGCTCCGACAGCAACGCAGACTCGCTTCCTTACCAAACAGGGGTTCAACGCGGCCAGACTTAGAGAAAGATTGAAGAGCTCCCTGACATCAGAACCCTCGACGAACTGGTCTAGAGGTAGATGTAACCCCCTGATCCCTGGTGTAGTATCACAGTATCAGTACTCGATACGACGTACAAAATTGACTTGACCTTCTTGGTAGTCAGATTGAGCCAATTTTAGTTTCAGATATCATTTTTCAATATTTTAGATTTTTTAGAATTTTTCTGGAATTTTTCTGGATTATTTTGGAAAATCTCCGTAGTTGGTGTCGACCGATACTGATAATCGGCGCTACAATTTTTATTTCACAAACGGAGTTGCATTTGGGAAGCTGCTTTTACCTTGTATCTTAAAATCATATTTTCTATGTTAGGGTATTTTTGAGAATTTTTCTAAATTTATCAAAAATGTGGCCAAACCGATGGTGCCCAATACTGGCGAAATCTTTCAAGATTTTTAACTTACAAACTAGACTGAATTTCTTCAAACCGTTTTCACATTATGTCTTAAGATAATATTCTCTATTTTTTGTAATTTTTAGGCACCATTCGGAGCTAGTCAATTTTTTACCCATTAAAATAATATTAATTAATTAAATTATTTATTTAATTTCTTTCTCCCTTCTCTTTATTTTTCTACAACCTTCCTCCCCCACTGCCCTTTTCAGTCAAACGAACCTATCCCACTGCCTCTCACTCTCCCCGTTAAATCTCTTCTCACTCTCCCTCTTTCTATTTCAAAAACTCTCTTCTCTCTCTCTCCCCCCCCAACACACCGCCTCACTCTTCTCACTCTCTCCCTCTCTCTGTCCAGACCCAAAAGGGGGAGGCCTGACCTGCTGCAAGCGGCCAGGCCAGGCCATTGGTGCCCCGGGCCGCCGCAGGCGGCTGCGCCCCAGCCCCGCCAGCGGCCGCGCCCTAGCCCGGGCGCCACCCTTTTCCCCTCCTCCTTTTCTTTTTCTTCTTTTTCTTCTTCTTCTTCCTTCTCTTTTCTTCTCTTTCTTCTTGCTGTTTTTCTTCTTCTATCTCCCTCTCCATCTCTTTATCTCTCCGTCTCTCACGTTCTTTGGCCGTAGGTGCCGGCGAGGCGGAGCCGCCGCTGGCGGGGCGGTGCCGGCGCCGGCGAGGCGGGCTGGTTGCCGCCAGCCCGTGCCCCCTCTCTCATTCTCTCTTTCTTCTTCTAATGGATTTAAACCCAAAACCCATTAAATCCAAACCCATTAGCCCTCTAACCCATAACTCATTTACCCATTAAACTTAAGTTATGGGTTTGGGTATTGAATCCAAACCCGACCCATTATCTTACCAAACCTGCATCCAAAACCCAATAAAGTGTTCGGGCGATATCTGGAGCATCCGGACTCCGATTTGGACGATCCTAGAACTGTTACGATCGTGGGAAAGAGAGCTACCTTCCCATGACTAGTTTGTTGGAGATTCGAGGTATCATACTGTCAGATATGTCATTAGATTCACATAGGGGGCCTGTCACCCATACGATTCATAGGTATCTTGATTCTTTTGTCTTATTTTCTTATTTGTCCATGTTTCTTTATCTATCATGCTCACTGAACTTTTCTGCAAGTATTCTTGTACTTATTTAATGCTGAAACTCTTGTGTATATGAAGACAATTTCCTGTACTGAGGCTTAGCGTACGCGCGAGGGTGTTTTCACCCTGCGTATGTACGTCGCCATAACGTCTCTGTGTCCTTGGGATCGGGGCATTACAGAGTGGTATCAGAGCCTAGGTTCACACCTGGTGTGGGTAACCACTTGGGTCAATGCTCGGGCTCGTACTAACAGTACAGTCAGATCCAAATGTCAACTAATCTGTATCTGAATTTGGGGATTCCAGCGACGAGTACAAGAATACCATGTCAATTCATTCCTTGACTCTTTTCTATTCCTTAATTATAGTTGTCACCCAGACAATCTAATTTCCTTCTTGCTTTCTCTTCATCGTCTTGCTTTCAATCTGTTAGTTGTAGTTCACTACACTAATTTTTTACCCCGAGTTCATTATCGATATCAGAGTACGCAGCGAAAGCGCCGTGTTTCCGTAACACTTAGGCTTTGGGGCTGTAAATCTTGCCCTCCCACCTGAATTGAAATTTCGAGGACGAAATTTTTTGTAAGGTGGGGAGAAATGTAACCCCCTGATCCCTGGTATACGTATCAGTACTCGATACGACGTACAAAATTGAATTGACCTTCTTGGTAGTCAGATTGAGCCAATTTCAGTTACAGATATCATTTTTCAATATTTTAGATTTTTCAAAATTTTCTGGAATTTTTCTGGATTATTTTGGAAAATCTCCGTAGTCGGTGTTGACCTATACCGATAATCGGCGCTACAATTTTTATTTCACAAACGGAGTTGCATTTTGGGAAGCTGCTTTCATCTTGTATCTTAGAATCATATTTTTTACGTTAGGGTATTTTTGGGGATTTTTCTAAATTTATCAAAAATCTGGCCACACCGGTGTTGCCCGATACCGGCGAAACCTTTCAGGATTTTTAACTTACAAGTTAGACTGAATTTCTTCAAACCATTTTCACATTATGTCTCAATATAATATTCTCTATTTTTTATAATTTTTGGGCACCGTTCGGAGCTAGTTAATTTTTGACCCATTAAAATAATATTAATTAATTAAATTATTTATTTAATTTTTTTCTCCCTTCTCTTTCTTTTTCTACAACCTTCCTCCCCCACTGCCCTTTTCAGTCAAACGAACCCATCCCACCGCCTCTCACTCTCCCCGTTAAATCCCTTCTCACTATCCCTCTTTCTATTTCAAAAACTCTCTCTTCTCTCTCTCTCTCCCCCCCCCCCACACCTCCTCACTCTTCTCACTCTCTCCCTCTCTCTGTCCAGACCCAAAAGGGGGAGGCCTGACCCGCTGCCAGCGGCCAGGCCAGGCCATTGGTGCCTCGGGCCGCCGCAGGCGCCGCCGGCGGCCGTGCCCCAGCCCGGGCGCCACCCTTTTCCCCTCCTCATTTTCTTTTTCTTCTTCCTTCTCTTTTCTTCTCTTTTCTTCTCTTTCTTCTTGCTATTTTTCTTCTTCTATCTCCCTTTCCATCTCTTTATCTCTCCCTCTCTCATGTTCTTTGGTGCCGGCGCCGGCGCCAGCGAGGCGGGCTGGCCGCCGCCAGCCCGTGCCCCTTCTCTCTCATTCTCTCTTTCTTCTTCTAATAGGTTTAAACCCAAAACCAATTAAATCCAAACCCATTAGCCCTCTAACCCAATAACCCATTTTCCCATTAAACTTAAGTTATGGGTTTGGGTATTGGATCCAAACCCGACCCATTATCTTACCAAACCCGCATCCAAAACCCAATAAAGTGTTCGGGTGATATCTGGAGCATCCGGACTCCGATTTGGACGATCCTGGAACCGTTGCGATCGTGGGAAAGAGAGCTACCTTCCCATGGCTAGTTTGTTAGAGATTCAAGGTATCATACTATCAGATATGTCATTGGATTCACATAGGGGACCTGTCACCCATACGATTCATAGGTATCTTGATTCTTTTGTCTTATTTCCTTATTTGTCCATGTTTCTTTATCTATCATGCTCACTGAACTTTTCTGCAGGTATTCTTGTACTTATTTAATACTGAAACTCTTGTGTATATGAAAGCTATTTCCTGTACTGAGGCTTAACGTACGCGTGAGGGTGTTTTCACCCTGCGTATGTACGTCGCCATAACGTCTCCGTATCCTTGGGATCGGGGCGTTACAGTAGATCCAGGAGGTGATTCCAGGAGGTGAAGCTGCAGTTCCTTAGTAGATTGACACTGACAGTTTCTAAAATCTCCGACTCCCCTCTCTTCGAAGAGGTTTTAGAGTGCGAGTTCCCTAAGAAGTTCTTAGCTCTCACCTTTGACACTACTCCAGAGCGAGCCACCAGTTCAACACATCAGATACTTTCGGGATAAGATGATAGTCTACTCCCGTAACGACACCCACATGTGTCTAACATTTTTGTCCAGCATAAAAGGTGTGGCATCGGATTGGTTCTACTCCCTGCCACCATATTCTCTCTGCAATTTCGAGGAGGTAACCGAGACATTCCTCACTCAATACGCCTCTTGTCGGGAGGCCAAGAAGAACAACCACCACCTCCTCCCCATCAAAATAAGGCAGGGTAACAACCTCAAGTCCTGCATCAGTTACTTTCTGATCCAGCTTGCCAAAGTTTTCAACTCAGGTGAAAAATATATCTGCACCCGCATTCATCAGTGGACTGCAGGTCTCTCACACCCCCTATACAAATACATGCTAAAGCATGTTGTCACACGGATGAGTGAAGTTCTATCCCGGGCTCAACCTTACATTCAGTTGGAGGAGGCTATAAAGAGTTCGGTCAACCACTCTCTTAAAGCAGTAATAACAGAGAGAAAATGAACTCGCAGCGCGAGACTCAGACTCATGCCAGCAACCAGAATCGGGGACAACTTGCCTTCAAGAAGCAAGCTTTCCCGATTCTCTCTCTGAATGCACTTCGAGCCTTCAGAGTAGAACAACACTTCACCCATTGAGGCTCCCCATAATGAGGTCTTCAGTGCCATCAAGGACCAAATATTGGAAAGACTCCCGAAGCCGATCGAACACGACCCTGCACTTCTCGGAGTAGAAGATTAGTATTCCTACCATGACAGGAAAGGACAAAAGACCGCCCATTGCAAAACCTCTGGTGGTATCTGGAAGAACTTGTTCGTCAAGGCTTCCTTAAAAAATACGTTCTTACCCCCGAGGTAGCCTCTAACGCAGGACAGCCAAGCACTCCACCTCTTACCCAACTGCAGCATGTAATCACTCAGTACAAAGCGATTGAGTAACCCGATTCCTCCTACAAAGACACGAAGGTACCTCAACCAATAACACCCATATATTTCTTTTAAAGCCTGCGTATTTTATTTTAAATCATGAAATAAAAATGTGCTTTTGCTCCCGATCGTTTCTGTGCCACCTGGCTGATGGGAGCGTCTCCCATAAGATTCTCAAATGCTTGTACATCTCGTTATGGGAGTATCCCTCATTCGGAGGTGACAACGCAAGTGCAACATATAGGCTCCCTCTGCATTAGCCTACGGGCAGTCGAAACCCTCAGCTGAGGGAGTGTCCCCCGCTCGGAGTCCCTGCCCCGTTGATGGGAATGTTTCTTATCAGAATCCCTGATGCTTGTACATCTCGACGTGGGAGTGTCCCTCACTCGGAGGGCAACAACGCAAGCACTGACTTACGAGCTCCCTTTCGATTAGCCCACGAGTAGTCGAAACCCCCACTGTGGGAGTGTCCCCCACTCGGAGTCCCCACTATGCTGTAGGGATTCCACCTGTCAGAGCCCCTCGAAGTTTGCAGGTACTATGATGGGATTACCCCCACTCGAAGACAACATCTCAAACTTACCAAGACACCTCATAACCAACCAACCCAACCGGAGATAGAGATCAAGCGCTCCGGAGAGATATGACCGTATCAGATCCAAAGAACAATGATAAATGTGAACCAAGTAGATCCAAACATGAACCACCATTATTCCAATGATATTCACTAAGTTTGTTGTGCTATATCTAACAAGAGTAATACAATACATTCTGTTATGGTCTATATCTCTTCCCTCCCCAGTGATGGGAGTGTCCTCCATCAGAATCCCAAAAGCTTGTGTGTTTTGTTTTGGGAGTGTCCCAACTCGGAGACTACAATGCAAGCACTGGCCTACAGGCCCTTGCTCGATTAGTCCATGGGCAGTCAAAACCCTCCGCTATGAGAATGTTCCCCACTAAGAGTCCCTACTCTATTGCTGGATTTCTCTACTCAGAGCCCTACCAAGTTCACTGCTCTGTTGGCCCAAAGGCCTATCACCCTATTTTTGATGATGATCAACTCATGAAGTTATGTTTACTAATGATCTTGTGTTTAATTAGTGACAGATTCATTATCAAGATCTTAGTAGGTGCATAGCTCAACAAAGGATAAAATGTTAAGATTTGGAGCTAACACGGTGTGATCCAAGGAGCTTTTGGATCAAGCTTGGACCAAGTCAAGAAGATGAGAAGCCTTCAAGTGAAGACTTCAAGAAGATGAAGACTTGTGTCTAGGTATAAGATTTTGTTTTTGTTTTTAGATAAAATGTAAAGGATAGATAGTTGGTGGATTGCTCAAGTACATACACACACACACACACTCTTGATTTAGAATTGTTTTCAAAAAAGATTTTTTGGTTTAGAAAAGATTTTTCTTTTTGGAAAAATACTTATTTGGATTTTGGTATTTTCTTATATACATATCTTTTATCCAAAATCAAGTTTAGAGCTTAATGTCAAAAACATAGATATTTCATCTTGATTGTGTAGTGGATCATATCCATACACACTATGCCTCAAAATGAATTATAATATCTTGTTTTTGTATTTGATGAAGATTTGGAAAAATATGTTTTGGAAAAACAAAGTTTAGAAAACATGTTTTGGAAAATACAGTTTTTATCATGAGCCAAACATTTCCATATTACAAAAATAGTTCAATCTTTTATAACATGCCTTGATTTTGTGCAAGCATATTTGATTATCAAAGTATATTAGTTAAACTATTTTTATAGATTTTTATGTATTTTATGGGATTTTATTTGAGCCAAAAAGACTAACTTTTTAATCCCAGAAAACTGTTTCAGGCTTCTATAAGTCGACTAGCATCCTTTAATAGTCGACTAATATGAAGTCGGCCGACCGGACTCGTCGACCGACGTGCACAAACGTGCACGCCTTTGTGTACTGGAGGACGGCCGACCGTGCCGGTCGACCGCTCCAGAGAGCAGTGCTCTCTGGAAAGTTCGGCCGACCGCACGGGTCGACCGACAGAGAGTTGGACTCTCAGCTCCAGTGGGTCGGTCGACCGTGGCGGTCGACCGTGGCTCCAACGGTCAGAAATCCGACCGTTGGCGGTCGACCGCACCGGTCGACCGGCCGCTCTGACAGACCCCAACGGCTAGTTTTCTGGCAGCCTATAAATTGGGGGTTTTGTCATTGTTTTGTAACAAGATTTGGAGAAGTTTTTAGACCAGTTTTTCTCACTCTTTTCAGAAGTTTTTCTCCACAAAATAGAGAGAAAATATTTTCAATCAAAAGGAAAGTTTTATCAAGAGTGTAAAAGAGAATTTCTTAAGTTTTCCTCCACCATCTCTTTCCTTGTTTTCTCACACAAACACTTGAGCATCCATTGAGCTATTCATCTTATAGGAGTGTTGTAGTGAGAGCTTTTATTGGTGATCAAAGTGTTTAGATCACCAAGATTTCTTTTCTTGTACTTTGAGGAGACGGGCAAGTGTGCTCGTGGTTGTTTAGGGTTCGGGTGCGAACTCTTTGTTTGAGGTGCGGCCTCGGCGAGCTAGTGAGCTTGCGGTGTGTACGGGACTAGGGAGTCCGAGGGCTTGTAGGTGTTGCGGCACCGAGAAGAGATCCATTGGGATCTTGCATAGTGGAAATCCTTCGTGTGTCGAAGGCGGGGATGTAGAGCAAGTGTGCTCGAACCTCGAAACAAACCCTTTGTGTTTGCGATTGCTCTCTCTCTCTTTGTCTCTTATTTATATCTTGCATTACTTTATTGTGTTCATCTTTACTTGCATGATATACTTGTGTGCATAATTGATATATACTTGCTTGGGTTGTTTGCTAACACTTGTATTTAACCAAGAGAGCCAACGCGGCACCTCAACCCATTCAAGGGGAATCTAGAGGAGTTTGTCCAGAGCCCTTCACGAGGAATTCGGCAACACTCTTGTGTTATACATAGTGTTTAGTATAAAAGATTTAATTAGGTCATAATTAGTTTTAGCTTCCGCAATATTTGCATAATTCATCATTAAGTGACCATTAGATTAGCCATCACCTATTCACCCCCCCTCTAGGTGAACCCTTACATGCTCCACTGATGGGAATACCCTCACTCGAAGATGATCGTGAACCCAACTCCACTACTGGGATCTCCCCACTCAGAATTCAAAGTTTGCAGGTACCGTTAATGGGATGACCCCTACTCGAAAAACAACATCGTAAACTCACTGACACACCAATGCCAACCAATCATACCAAAGACTAGCGAAATGGATTTGGTTACAACTGGCAAGTGTAATACAAATTTTTTATATCTCTATGTTTGCATTTTTGAAGAAATACAACAGATCCAGACGCTCCAATCCATTTCGCTAGTCCCTCCTCACCTCCGACTCCAAAGATACACTCAAAATCATAGAGGAACATCTACCAGAAGACTTCACCCCTTTGTTGATGCCACCATCCAAAGGTCTCGACATCGATGAAGAGAAGACTGAGAAGCCGAGACAAGATGGGTCGGAAAGAATGTGTCAACCTAAAACATATTCTCCCTCTTCGCTTTCCCATGACTCCAAGGCAGCCAAACTGACGCCACTGTCTTCCTTGCATTGCGAGAAGGACCCCAGCAACCCTCAAAGACCGAAACCTACATGACATGCAAGGTGGCGATGGAATCACATCTGCACCCCGGAGCCGCCTGGAAGAAGTACCACTACCAAATGAGAGACTTTATATCACCAGCAGAGAGACTCCAGGCCCCAGGGGAAAATCCAGTGTCCCTTGGATTAGGCGAACTGACAGCACATCTGTTTGTCCTGCACATCCCCTCCGGCGACAACATCTTGTCATGACGACTAATGCACTATAATAGCCCCTTTATGGTAATTTACACCACACACTATCTAGATTTCTTAGATGTGAGAGCCTGATCGTCACTTCCTCATTCCCATTCCTCTTCTTTTTACCTTCCTCCATCTGACGAAGAGAAAAGAGGAGAACATGGTGGCACAACAAGGAAAGAAGAAGTTAGGGTTTCAAAGTAAGAGTTTTTGATGAAGACAGAGAATATGATTTCCTCCCATATCTCTCTCTATTATAGATAGATGAGAAGCCACACTGCCTTCAATTCAAACTACTAATCCCTAAAAAGTCGGCCAAGTTCTCGAGATTTTTGATCAACAGAAAGGCAGAAGATCAATTGTCACCACCGAACCATAAAACCCTACAATTCCAGTCATAATGATGCCATGATTTGAAGAGACACATATGCAACTTTTGAGAAATCCAGCCAATTGATGTAATAACTAGCATCCATCTATATAATCTCCAATTAATTTCAAAAGATTCACAATGATATGAAGAGATTCGTCGTACGATTCCTCTATCCACAAGCGCCAAAGTAAACTCAAGGCATTGAAAATCCCTCCGATCTACTTCGCTCCCCCGACTTTTCTTTCATAGACTCCAACAAGTAAGGAGTGGGGGCATCTGTAATGATCAAAATTTGACCCGTATCAGGATGATGACACGTGTCCAAACTACCGAGGAGTTTCCCTAAGATATCCATAACATAACTCTCAGAGTCCATCCCGAAGCCACAATCCAGCCTTTCCAGAGACCCACCATCCCGAAGATACTTCCAATCTGGAACCCATTCCAACACTCTGAAATCCTTACCTCTTCTGGGTCTTCTCCACGCCGAGACCCTCCCCGTTCCAAAGGCTCTAGCTCCGAACCTAAACTCCAATGAGAGATCATCCCTAATCTTCGCCGAAAGTTATGCAGCTCCATCTTTCACCATATTCATAATGTTGTAAGGCCTTTATCAATGCAGGCAGTTATGACAGTGACACATCCCTACATACAAGAAGCTTTCCTATACTTATGTGCATACAAGAAGCTCTCTTATTCTTATGTTTGATTGCACTTTATTTTTTTTAACGGTTTTGCTATTTGGCTCTTGGGTGTGCTCCCGCACTGACGTGGCATGCCATATGGCATGCCATGTCACGTTCAAGTTAAGAGAGCAGCCCTCAATTGCTGATCCCTCTCATCCCTCATTTATTCCCTCTCATCCTAATCTCCCCCTTCTCTCATCACAATTGTGTGCCCTAGCCGCTCTCCCCCAAATTTGGCACCTCTATCTGAAAAACACCTAGAGGTGGGAGTGCATAGGTGTAAGTGCTAATTTAGGAACTAAATGCACTAAATGCGGAAGCTAATGCAAATCTTGCACAAACTTAATACAATCAACAAGTGTAGCCGAATTCCCCGTGAAGGGCTCTGGACTAACTCCTCTTGATTCCCCTTGAATGGGTTGAGGTACTATGTGAAGCTCTTGTTGATTAAGTACAAGTGAGGCACACACAAACAACCAAGCATATACAAGATATAGCAATATGAAATATGCAAGGCACAACACAAATGCAAGCAAGTATGATATGAATGATGAATGATGCTTTGCACAATATAAAGAGAGAGAGAGTTGAGAGACAAGTGGATCAAACGCAAAGGCCAAGATATGTTTCGAGGTTCGAGCACCTTGCTCTACATCCCCGCCTACACCACCGTGTAGGATTTCCAATCCACTATAACGTCCACCGAGGACTCCCACCGAGGGAACCTTCACCGAGAAGGATTTTTACAACAATGGAGTACCGAACTCCTCTCTCAAACAACCACCTCACAACCGAGGGGTAGGCCCGTAGTCAAACAACCACAACACCTCTACCGAAGAGGGTTTACAACCAAACTCCACCTCACACTTGAGGGAGCAAACCAATCACCCGATCACCTCTACCAAAGGGATACAACAAGAACAAGGGTGTACAACAAGTGGTTTCTTTCAACCACAAACAATCTCTCTTTTTTTTCTCTTTTTCCACAAAACAAATGATCCTAATAGATTAGGATAGAAGATAGCTCAAGTGTGGAAACTAGGTGTTTTTGGAAACAAGCAACAAAGAAAAACTATTTGGGAAATCTCTTGCAGATGATAGAAATAAAAGACCAAATCAATATCCCAAAAACCTAGTTTTCTTTGATTTTCCAAAAACCTAAA
Organism: Agave tequilana; assembly: GCA_038442645.1. Taxonomy (NCBI): domain Eukaryota; kingdom Viridiplantae; phylum Streptophyta; class Magnoliopsida; order Asparagales; family Asparagaceae; genus Agave; species Agave tequilana. The sequence goes on from JAVJIF010021749.1 coordinate 62,148, forward strand.
ACAATAAAGATGAAATCTTTTTAGCACAAAAACTCTTTTCAAAACTTGTTTAAAACACTGAAGAAGTCAGGAATTTTTAGCTCTAAAAATCTTAGTGAAAACCTCAAACAAATGGGGTATTTATAGCCCCATCAGAAAACTAGCCGTTAGGCTGATGTGGCAGCCTGACAGGCTGACGGTCGACCGGCCCGGTCGACCGTCAACGGTCATAAATGTGACCGTTGGGCAACCACGGTCGACCGGCCCGGTCGACCCAAACAAACAGAGAGCACTACTCTCAGACCCGGTCGACCCGGACGGTCGACCGTCCCAGTGTCTCCAAACGTGCACAGATTTGTGCACGTCAGTCGACCGGCCCGGTCGACCGACTTCAGCCAAGTCGACTAGGTCAGTTGACTTAGTCGACTGATTGAAGCCTGGAACAGAAATCTGGGTCAGAAAAACTGGGAAAAATATTTTATAAAAATCTTTTATCTTTTCTGAAAATCCCATAAAACTTGTTTTAACATTTTATATTGAAACACAAACAAGTGATAAAAATTTCAAGACATATATCAATCATATCAATTCATTTTTGAGTCTTGCAAATTTTATCAAAAACAAAACTTGTATTTTTATCAAACTTGATTTTTCCAAACATGAATAGGATAGTCAAAAATAAGTTTGTTTAAGAAGTTTAAGCATGCATGTATAAATAGAAAATATCTACTATACATATAAACCATGTAAACTTGTTTTGATCTACTACTCATGAAAACCAAATCCAAAACATAAAACTTGTGTGTGTTGTGCACTTGAGCATATCAACTATTCTAAGCTTTACAAATGGATCTAAAACACACTATCTAAACTATGGATACCTAAGTCTTCTTGATGATCTTCATCTTCAAGTTGACTTGCTCCAAAACTCCATCCATGGGATAGGCAATGTGTGATCTTGAAGCTTTGGCCCTGGAATCACTATGAAAAGCTTCTAAACTCCTTGTTGAAGCTAATCACCAACTAATATCTTGGTTAATGATCTGAAACTTAAACAACACAAGATTATTAGTAAACATAACTACATGAGTTAATCATCATCAAAACTAGGGTGGAAGGCCTTTGGGCCAACAATCTCCCCCTTTTTGATGATGACAAAACTCATGGAGTTATATATGCATGGATTAAAGTTAAGCTTCAAAGAAGCTCCCCTTAACTCATGCATAAACAAATAAATAAAAGATATGCAATGAATGTACATAAACATGTATGCATCAACATGCATAAAACATATTCTAGAAGCTCTAGATACCAATTAAATTAATAAAACATTAACAAATACTAGATGCTCTAGATACCAATAAAACTTAATATATGCAAAAACATAAGTATGCATATATAAACTCAAATTATTCTCCCCCTTTTTGTCAATCATCAACAAAGGGATAAACAATCAAAACAATAAAATGAGGGGTAAAAACTCTTTCTCCCCCTTTATGTCAATCAAAACAATAAAACAATGTGTTCTCCCCCTTTTTGTCTAAAACGAAAATAAGGTCAATAAGGGGTGACTATAAACAACATGATATCAATAGATAAATATGTCAATGAAGCATCTTGATATCAATTGAAAATAAACAAAGATCAATATATGTTATATGCTATATACATTCATGAAGAGGAAGACGCTAAGTTAGCTTCCCTACACATATGCATTACATGAAGGAGGGATGTTAAGCCCTAATTCACATAACACACATTATGTAATGCATAAGAGGAGATGTGAAGCTCCCCCTATACACGTGTACCACATAAAGAAGAGATGTTAAGCTCTTCAATATAAGATAAACTCATCATGAATCTATATGTGGAAGAGATGTTAAGCTCTCCTTGCATATAGTCAATATAAATCAAAACTTTTGTATTTTTCTTTAAACAACATTTTTTTTAGATATCAATTTAAAACACAAAACATCTTGATATCAAAAGATAGTATTTTTCTTTAAGCCAAATAAACAATTGAAATGACTATTTTCTATCATAAAGTAAGGGAGTGGAAATACAAATGCCAATTGAAATATGAAAATCGAATTTTCTCCCCCTTTATGAAATACCAACAAAAATTAAGCTTAGGCTTGAAATAAGATACCAATTAAAAACTAAATCAATTGAAATAAAGTTGAAGCTCAAGCTCTAGCATAAACAACATTTGTGTGAAAAATTTATATCTTAAACACAAATAAAACAAGTATATGTGTATGAAATAGAATGGGTATCAATCACCAATAGATGATACCAATTGAAAGTATACATACACAAAAAACATATGAGTATACAAAAAGATCAAAATGATACCAATTGAAAGAGTTCAATGATACCAATTGACATAACAATAAAAGCATGGTATAACTCATATAACTAATCCTCCCATCTCATGCACAAGTTTAAAAAAATTTTCAATATAAACATACAAGGCATGGACTCCCATCCAACCTCCCGTGGATGGTAGGGGTTTTCAAAAATAGATTTGAAAATAAACTTAGTTTGAAAAACTCTACCAAAATGAAGAATACCGTAACTAGTTAAATGAAAAATCTTTTAAACTAGTACGAAATCCTTCAAGTAAGGAATACAACAAAAATAATTTTTCATAAAACATGAAATCCACAAGATAATCAACACTCTAATTCAATTAGGCATAAATATGACTCATGAAAATAAAACATGAGTAAATATAGAAAGTGAGTGTACAAATAAGGTGTGAATATCATAATCATGAAAATTTTTCATTAGGCTCAATTATTTCTTAAATATTGAAAACACGAAAATCATCAAAACTTATGTAATCTTCAAGGTATATGTATGTCTTATACAAACTAAAGTATACATACATATCCAAACACAACGAGTCCACAACGATATATGCATTAAGACACGTGGCTCAAAAAGGATAAAGATGTATATCAATAGTTTGGACAAGATAGACATATACATGAAGTTAAACAATTAAACACAAAATCAAAAAAAACTAAATCTTCACCAAAATAAATTTCATTTCAAGGTATATGTATGAATTGTCAACACAATAAGTATACATACATATCCCTAAACACAATTGAGTCCATATATAGACTTACATGAAAGGCAAATGACTCAAGGGGTATACATGTATATCTTAAAGTTTGGCAAAATACACGTATACATGAAATGAAACACACAATCCAAAATAGGAATACAAGTTTAAAATGCATGAATCATCAAAACTAGACTATACTAGTACATCTAATGGGTTCAAATAAGCAATCAAGCCCAAACATATATAGATTTATTTGTAGCCCACTATATGCACAAGTATATACCTAGTTTTAGTGAAAACTAATATCTAAACATGTAATCAAGATATGAAGCATAAAAAACAACTATAAAAATCATCATGATAAACAAAAACATGATTATTATGCAAATTCACATGTTATCAAACCTAAGATAAACATGATAGCTAAACAATGGTGAGAACACTGAAATAATGGTCCATATAAAACATGGGTGTCTCAAAATGCTAAACATGTATGTCAAGGATCTAATAAACATGACATTATCATAATAATCTACAAACAATAAAACATGCTATAAACAATGAATATTAAAAGCATGTAAACAATAAATAGGAGTTAGGAATCGTTACCAAAACCTAGAAGGCAACTTTCCTTGTCTCCAAAATATGGTGGTCCTCTCCACCAAACCTTCCCTTGAAAGTGATGCATCCATTTGATTTCCATGAAGCTCGGAACGCATCCACTCCAAGGTATGACAACTCTCACGTCATGTGAGAGCCCACACCTACATCAAAAATAATAGGGGTGGTCTTTGGTACCCATACCTTATTGGGTCCATGGGGGTTAGTCCTTCTCTAACCCAAACAAATTTATTTGCTAAATTAGAAGTATGTATTCTATCATAACAAAATTTAGTAAGGTGGCCCTTACGTCCACAATGTGTACAAGTGTACACATGAGCATACATTGTGTGATGGTATCCGTAAGGAGCATGTGTATGCCGTGGAGGGTGTGCATGCATAAAGGATGGAACTTGTTTCTTTCAAACCAAGGTTTCCAAACGTGAGTAGTTCATGGCACATTGGCTCATAGTGGAGCCCAAACAATCAACCTTTTTCTTAGCAAACAAATATCATCATTAATCTTAGAAGAAGAAGTGTGGCATGCAATAGGTGAAGTGTGTGTACTACCCTAGCATGGCAAACATGTGCATCAATCTTATTTTGTAAAACATCATTTTTCTTTAAACAAACATTTAAATCATTTGAAATAGAAATAATTTTGTTTTTCAAAGCAACATTCTCTTTTAAAACAAAATCAATTTTTGAAGACAAACATCATTATTTTTCACAAGAGTTTCACAATCATTTTTAGATTTTAAAACTTTATTTTCTTTTAGGGCAAGATCAAGTTGAGATTTTAATGAATCCCTCTCATTAGCAATCTCCTCTTTCTCTTGCAAAACAATATCAAGTCTAGCAATCAAATTTTTATTTTCATTGTTAATGCCTAGACTTTTCTTTTTCAAAACATTATATTTTTCTATTAATTTTTTCACAAACTATAGATAGTTCTTCATTCAAAGCATGGGGATCAACAAAGTCATTTGAAGAACTAGCACAATCATCACATCTAGTTGAGTTTCTGAGTGTACCTCAAGGGAGTCATTCCCTTGGACCGTATAGCATTGTTGTGGCTCGGATTCTCCACTAGATTCCTCTCTTGTTGGATTTGGACTTGAAGCTTGGAGGTGTTGGTGGTTGTTGTCAACTTGTTCCACATTGCAAAAGCGGAATCAAGATTAGAAACATGCATAAGATATTCTTTTGAAAGTGTGCTTCTAATAGCCTCAAGGGCTTGTGCATTGGCCCCTATATGATTGCTATCACTAAGGAAGGATTCCTTGGTAATGGCAAGGTAAACTTTATGACCTAGGGTTTGTAAATAAACAGTCATTCTAATCTTCCAAACATGAATGTTGGAAGGGTCAAACATAGGTGGGGTATGAAAGCCATGGTAAACTATATGAGTGTGCAAACAAGCAAATGCAAACAATAGATTAGCAAGCAAATGGATCTCACTCCTAGGATGTTAAGCCTAAGTATCAGGAGCACTAGCTCTGATACCAATTGAAAAACACCTAGAGGGGGGGTGAATAGGTGTAAGTGCTAATCTAGGAACTAAATGCACTAAATGCGGAAGCTAATGCAAATCTTGCACAAACTTAATACAATCAACAAGTGTAGCCGAATTCCCCGTGAAGGGCTCTGGACTAACTCCTCTTGATTCCCCTTGAATGGGTTGAGGTGCTATGTGAAGCTCTTGTTGATTAAGTACAAGTGAGGCACACAAAAACAACCAAGCATATACAAGATATAGCAATATGAAATATGCAAGGCACAACACAAATGCAAGCAAGTATGATATGAATGATGAATGATGCTTTGCACAATATAAAGAGAGAGAGAGAGAGTTGAGAGACAAGTGGATCAAACGCAAAGGCCAAGATATGTTTCGAGGTTCGAGCACCTTACTCTACATCCCGCATACACTACCGTGTAGGATTTCCAATCCACTATAACGTCCACCGAGGACTCCCACCGAGGGAACCTTCACCGAGAAGGATTTTTACAACAATGGAGTACCGAACTCCTCTCTCAAACAACCACCTCACAACTGAGGGGTAGGCCCGTAGCCAAACAACCACAACACCTCTACCGAAGAGGGTTTACAACCAAACTCCACCTCACACTTGAGGGAGCAAACCAATCACCCGATCACCTCTACCAAAGAGGGATACAACAAGAACAAGGGTGTACAACAAGTGGTTTCTTTCAACCACAAACAATCTCTCTTTTTTTTCTCTTTTCCACAAAACAAATGATCCTAATAGATTAGGATAGAAGATAGCTCAAGTGTGGAAACTAGGTGTTTTTGGAAACAAGCAACAAAGAAAAACTATTTGGGAAATCTCTTGTAGATGATAGAAATAAAAGACCAAATCAATATCCCAAAAACCCGGTCGACCCGGACGGTCGACTGTCCCAGTGTCTCCAAACGTGCACAGATTTGTGCACGTCGGTCGACCGGCCCGGTCGACCGACTTCAGCCAAGTCGACTAGGTCAGTTGACTTAGTCGACTGATTGAAGCCTGGAACAGAAATCTGGGTCAGAAAAACTGGGAAAAATATTTTATAAAAATCTTTTATCTTTTCTGAAAATCCCATAAAACTTGTTTTAACATTTTATATTGAAATACAAACAAGTGATAAAAATTTCAAGACATATATCAATCATATCAATTCATTTTGAGTCTTGCAAATTTTATCAAAAACAAAACTTGTATTTTTATCAAACTTGATTTTTCCAAAACATGAATAGGATAGTCAAAAATAAGTTTGTTTAAGAAGTTTAAGCATGCATGTATAAATAGAAAATATCTACTATACATATAAACCATGTAAACTTGTTTTGATCTACTATTCATGAAAACCAAATCCAAAGCATAAAACTTGTGTGTGTTGTGCACTTGAGCATATCAACTATTCTAAGCTTTACAAATGGATCTAAAACACACTATCTAAACTATGGATACCTAAGTCTTCTTGATGATCTTCATCTTCAAGTTGACTTGCTCCAAAACTCTATCCATGGGCTAGGCAATGTGTGATCTTGAAGATTTGGCCCTGGAATCACTATGAAAAGCTTCTAAACTTCTTGTTGAAGCTAATCACCAACTAATATCTTGGTTAATGATCTAAAACTTAAACAACACAAGATTATTAGTAAACATAACTACATGAGTTAATCATCATCAAAACTAGGGTGGAAGGCCTTTGGGCCAACACTATCACCTCGTCGGCGCCTCCATCACCTCACCGGCGCCACCCGAGAAGCCCTCTCTCTCATCAAAGGGCTCCTCTCTCTCTTTCTAAAGATTCCTAGCTCTCCCATTGATCTTCCTCCATCGTTGCCCAGACCCGCTCATCGGTCTTCCTTCGTCGCCCCAAACCACTCCACGCCGCCCCCAGACCCGCCTCTCTCTGCAAAGAAACCCTCATTGCCAACCCCCACCCCCGACGCCAGCCCCTACCCCTGATGCTAGCCCCACCCCTGGCGCCTCCCATCGTGATCTCAGAGAATCTCTCAAAGTTCACTCTCTTTCCCTCAATTTCTATCCTTTATTTGTGTGTACTTGCTTGGGTTATCAAAAGTTGGAATTATAAATGGCATTACTTGTTATTTGGTGAATTGGTAGTTTTTCCTCTTTTAGCAAAGAAAACAATTGAGTCTTGCTAATGGGTTAAGATATGGATTAAGTTGAAAATGCCAATTTGAATAGAAAATATTGTGTGATTTTCAGAAGAATATGCAAAAAATTCTCTTTTGTTGCTTTTGGTTAGTTAATTTGCCCATGAAGATGTGGAAGACATTTATCAGTGAAAGGAGAAAAGGTACAATAGGCAGAAGAGCTGTTGCCCGACAGGCAGCCAACAACAATGTTGTAGAAGGTAATGGGGAGGTGGTAGATGCTAGCAATAGACCTTTAGTTGCAGAGACTCTTGCAGTCCAGCGTATTCAAGTATAGACTTTTGGAGGTATTGAAGTGATCTTGTTGAAGTGAAGATGTTGCATTGTGACGAATGTAAATTTTGAGTTGTTTTTATGTGTAATGTTTTGAAACTAATATTTGCAGATATTCATGGGTGAGAATTGTGTGGTCTTTAGTATTGTGATTGTTGCAAGTTTGATGCTTCACTAGTGTGGATGAAGTTATAAACAGTGGATACTTTGTTACATCTTTGTGAAAGGATTGTATAAGACACAAGAGAAACTTATCAAACATGAAATTTAAAAGCTGACATACACCAAGTGTACTACACTAGGGGCTGTTTGTTTCGTGTAAAACTCCGTAATTCGTAAATGACTTACTACCCAGTTACAATTACGGCGTTTGTTTGGACCGTAATTCGTAAAAGACTTACGTAACTCAACTAACACTCACTTGCAACCCAGTTACCACTCACTTACAGCCCAGTTACAGTTAATTTTATGGTCATACAAATTTGTAATATTTTTTATATTAATATTAAAAATTTTTAATATTTAACTTTTTTAATAATTATTTGCAGTATTAAAACTTTTAAAATCACCAAATAGTTAATTTTGTGGTCAACTTTTTCACTTACGACTTATACATTACGACAACCAAACACCGTAAAGTACAATACACTTTCCCACTTTACAATTTTATATTACCAACCAAACACCGTAAAATTTACATACATGTAACTCATTTACAATTGTAAAAGATTTTACCAATTACAACTACGAATTACGGCCAGTTACGACAACCAAACAGACCATAGTTTCAAAGCCGACATATACCAAGTGCAAGAGTAGCATTGCCTGATTGATATTCCACAGCTTCCAAAATGTAGTATTACATGCAAAACAATTAATAAGCTAGAAAATCATAAAACCTTAAAAGTGATGAAAATATAAGAAATTGCATGCACAACACCTTCAAAGTCACTTGAAACAATCTTACTTTTGATGTAACTATTCCAGCAAATACTGCTCAGTGTTAACTTACCATTTCAACTGCAGGACAATGAATATCCCATGCATTATCCAAAAGCATATGACATTCAAATATTTTTAATTTTCCTATTTACACCAGTAGTAACAAAAGGCATATCCCATGCATTATTTGCAATTTGAATCCTCATTCAGTGTTGGACACAGGGAAGGTTGATTCTCACTTTTACTAGTAAATGCTCATCTTTCTTTAATTCAGACAACCTGTAAAACAACAAAAACATGTCAGGTCCAGTAAACAAATAATTTTTGACACGTAACAAAGAAAAACAAAGCAAACATTTATAGTGTGTGTGTGTCTTACCCAAAAATGTACATTAGTAAATTATTGTGCCGGCGGAGGGTGATACACTCACCATGATTATACTGAAAGTACACCTAGAGGGGGAGTGAATAGGTGTATGGCTAATCTAATGACAAATAATGCGGAATTAAAACTTAATTGCAACACACTTAGTGTAACCAAAGAGTGCAGCCGAATTCCCGGTGAAAGGCTTTGAACTATCTCCTCTAAATTCCTCTAAATAAGAGTTGAGGCGTTATGTAAACCTCTCTTGGTTCAACACAAGTGAGGCACACAAACAATACCAAACATATATATGACATGAATATGATGCATAAGATATAAAAGAGAGAGAGTTTAGAGATAGTGGATCAATCGCAAACACAAAGATATGTTTTGAGGTTCAAGCCACTGCTCTACGTCCCCGCCTTCACACAGAAGGATCTTCACTATAACGTCCACACAGGGAACCTCCACTGAGAATTTGGGTAAATACAACTAGGAGTACACAACTCCTCTCTCCAACAAACACAACCTCTACACAAGAGGCAATGCACAACAACTATCACCACTTAGAAGGATGGACACTTAGCCAAACAATAATTACCTCACACTAGAGGGATAAGGCTCAAAGCCAACACTTCAACAATCACATCTACACTTAGAGAGATACTAACATAATCTCCACAATCACCTCTACACAAGAGGGATACTCAAAGCAAATAAAAGATTACAACCCTTGGTGGTCTCAACAAACCTCAAACCAATTTTCTCACTATAACAAGATCCTAATAGATAGGATAGATAGATAGCTCAAGTGTGAGAAAATAAAGAGTTTGAAAATCAAGATCACAAAGAAAATACTTGGGAAAACTTTTAAGATAGAATAATAATGAAGAACCAAAATAATTCCCAAAGACTTCTCTTTTTCTTTGATTTTTCCAACCCTTTAAAACAAATAAAGAATGAATCTTTTGGCACAAAAACTCTTTTAAACTTGTTGCTAAAATACTTAAGAAGATGGAAAAATTTTGCTCTCAAAAATCATAAAGAAATCAGCTCAAGAGATGAGTATTTATACCCTCT
>JAVJIF010021750.1:0-55758 GCA_038442645.1 Agave tequilana
ATTAACACGCATATGTTGTTATTGATAAAGAGTGCCAGCATCTGCAATATAGGGTCGCAGTACAATTACTGCGACTTAGGTCGCAGTACGTTAGGATGGTGTTTCCTTTTATTGACACGCATAGCGACCAAGGTCGCAGTGTTGTTGATTAATACTAAAGACCAGCAACTGCGACCAATGTCGCAGTGTATTTTATTAAGACTCGTCCAACAACTGCGATCAAGTCATATATTTTAAAAAAAAAGTATGACTGCTTTAATTTAAAAAAAGTCATATATATCCTTCATTTTAAAATTAACCTTAGAAAACAGATTCATATATATTTAAAAAAAAACAAAATACAATTTTTAAACTTCTAATCCTCGTCATCACCATCATAATCAGATTCGTCATCAAGAGTATGACAGCTTTCATCTTCCGTAACGCTTTTCCCTTCCACAGCGACAATCTCCTCTTCGCTTTCTTTCTCTTCATTTAAGTATTTTGGTTCATCAATGAACTCTCAGAACAGGTCGTCTGTATCAAGCTCATCCTCTGACCCGTAGCGAGGCATCGCTTCAGAACTATACATCCAATCATCATTAGATGATTGGCTTCTTTCCGGTGAAGACGGTGGAGATGACATTTTTGAATCTATTTCCGAACAGTGAGAGTAACTAGTTTCAGCAAAAACAATTGAGTATGTTTATAATCCTTTGCTGATGACCCTTTATATATTTGTAATCCCGGAATTCCAAATGGTTTAAGCTCTCAAACCACGTGAATATCTCTCAAACTTATTTTCTACCTTTTCCCAAAAATTGTAAACTTCCTAGGTGACTGTTCAGTTATCCAAAATAGTTTAAAAGTTAATACACTATAACTTTAAATTACTTTGAACTCCAAAACAGTACATTATTGCGACCATAGTCGCATTGGGAACTGATAAATGATTAAGTAACTGCGACCATAAATTGTCAACCGTTAGTCATCAAATACTGTCCTTCGTATAATTTATGAATGTTTGTCCGATCCTCCTATGAACAATTAAATTAGTTTTTAAATATATTATGCGACCATGGACTGCGACTATGATCGCAGTACAGCGACTATGGTCGCAGTATTTAATGAGAGCGATAGTATAATCACAGTTTACGTATTATTTTATATTCTTTTTTGTTCTTTATTTTTGATTGTTGTCCGAATAAGGACTGATTCTATAGTCGCAGTTCACCGTATCTTTTTGTCTCAGCCGCATATAATGTATGAATTATTTTTAATTATTGCATCCGTAGTAGGACTGCGACTATGGTCGTAGTGTATAAGAGCAGCAGTCGAAGTTTGGATATGTAATTAAAAGAGCTTATAAGTTAATATAGTGAGAAAGAGACCTTGCAAAAAAATAGAATTAAAAGCTTTTAAAAGAAGATAAAATATAATTGAATATCAGAAGATCAGGAAATCCTAATCCTCGTCATTATCACCATCATAAGCAGATGCATCGTCTTCATTCTTCTGCTCTTCCTCTTCATCACTTATTTCCTCATCATCTTCCTGTTTTGAGATTTTTTTTATTTCACCGATGAACTTCCAGAATGGATCGTCTCTATCAAGCTCTTCGTCTGACCTGTTGCTAGGAAGCGAGCCTACAGCATTAGAGGACATGCTTTCATCAAGCATGTCTCTGTCAAGTGGCAGAGGAATAATGTCTTCTTCACTAACCCACATGAAAACTTCATTATCATCATGAATAGGAGGATCAGTTAATACATTATTTGATGTAGTGAGATAGTCAAAAGGAGTGAAGTCCAGACTGGTATCAGATTCACTAGAATATCCTGAAGACAAAGGACCGGTGGGGGAACGATTGAAGTTGAAATCTAAGTGTTCAGAGGAAGAAGATGGGGAAGACATGATTCAAGAATGAATTTTTTTTGGAAGTTTTTGAAATCAAATTGAAAAGGAAGAGCAAAAATATAGTTTTTAGGTATGAGATAATATATTAGTAACAAGCATTATATAAAGGTGAATATTGTGGAAGAACATGAATAGTAATAATAATTGTTACAGGTGATGGTTGAGTATGGTAAGAAGTAAAAAAAATAAATATTTAATTGAAGATTTATTGCGGGAGAATCGAAGTACAAATTAACTTGTTATAGAATTGTTTGCCTATATCTTTAGATTACGTATGGTGCACATCTTTCCTTTCTCGTGATTAACATTAGTGCATCTCTTTTTTCTAGACTGTTGTTTTATCACGGTAGAAAGAATATTAATTACTTCATTTAATTCAGTGTAATTAATATAGTAATTTTATAAGATTTGATATACGCGAATTGATCTCAGGGTCGCATGGCTAATCCACGCGTCAGCCTTTCATTGGACTTCGATAGTCGTGCGGTCATTAAGGCCGACGGTTCTGATTAATGAACCATTAATTATGGTTATTATGGGCTGCCTATAAATAGGGCTCACCCTCTCCCTTTAACAGCCCATACTTAGACTGTTTTCTTTCGAGAGCAATTGCTCTGAGAATTTCCGCCTTCTTCAGAGTCTCTAACTTTGTATGATTCTTGCAGGTAAGCTTGATTGTCCTTTTTCAGGTTCGCTGGGCCCCTGGGAGAATATTTTGGCCGGCGAACTTGATCGATGTTCGTCCACAAGGGAAGAAGTCATAGACCTCATCGTCCACAAGGGAAGAAGTCATGGTCCTCGTCGTCCACAAGGGAAGAAGTCATGATCCCTGACGAGCACTTAACCCTCACCAAGATCTCCTCGGACTTGATGCACCAGTCAAGCTTGCTGGCATGGCATGGTCAGAGTGGGTATGGCGGCGGGGGATGTGGTGGATATAGTGGTGGGTAGCATACCCTGTGAGGTCTCAAAACCTCCTCTCTTACCCCAGAAGTGACATCGAGGAAACTCCATGCTCACTGGATAACCTTCTGGTGGAAGAGATGTTCATCAACGAAGGATCGTATCCCGCCACTTTGGAGGGTCAGGTGGAATCGGAGGATTCTGCTGCCACCAGACCTCAAGAACACCATTGCTCTTAGTCAACAAGGGCTCTTTCGATGTTTAGTCGTGCATCACAGTGCAATCGGCTCCGATCGTCGCCACAGTGTCCAATCCTGGTTTGGCGCCCTTCCAAACATCCTGTACTTGGAATCATATGCATCTTTAAGGAGTGAGTGCAGCCCCTGAGAGAGAGAGGGGCTTCTTTGTACTCCTGTATTGTAACACTCAATCTTATTGTATAAGAGAGCGTTTTGTATCATTTTCACATGCCTGGACATAAATGCCTGGACATAAATAAAAAGCATATTTGTTTTTAATAAACTGCGACCTCGGTCGCAGTCATGCATTGCAAACAAAACAACTTGGACCAGAGACGACACTGCGACCAAGGTCGCATAAGACTACAGTGCAAACAGAAACAACTGCGACCAGGGTCGACACTGCGACCAAAGTCGCAAAAGACTACGGTGCCATAAAAAACAGCTGCGACCAAAGTTGCAAAAGACTACGGTGACTGCACTGCGACCAAGGTCGCATAAGACTACAGTGCATTTAGAATAACTGCGACCCGGGTCGACACTGCGACCAAGGTCGCATAAGACTACAGTGCAATCAGAAACAACTGCGACCCAAAACTACACTGCGACCAAGGTCGCACAAGACTATAGTGCAATATTAAACAACTCGACCCAATACAGCACTGCGACCAAGGTCGCATAAGACTACAGTAAAATCAGAACAACTGCGACCCTGGTCGACACTGCGACCAAGGTCGCATAAGACTATTGTGCAATCAGAAACAAGTGCGACCCAAGTTGATAAAACAAATTATGTTAAATACACTGCGACCTTGATCGCAAGAGACTACAACTCATATTCAAACAACTACGACCCCATGTCGCATTTGTCTACAAGGAAAGGTCCAAAAAAAAAAATCCAAAGTCGCACAAATCTTAAACTATAATTTTATCAACTGCGAACCGAGGTCAATAAGTGTATGCAAATCAATTTTTCGAAAATACTGCGACATAGTAAAAATAGAAGTAAATAATAAAACTTGAAAAAAATAGGACCTTTTTCGTCGTGTTACAGATTTTATAAATTTAAAATTTTATTCATCATCTAATGTTTGAAAATCTCTTTCTTAATTGCGACCATGGCTCCAAGATTTAAAAAAAAAAACTTGCGACATCGGAAATAAATGTGGAAAAAATTTAAAACTATTAAAATACACAAACCCTAAAATTTTTGGAAAATATCATTTTTATAGTACCTTTTTCGACGGATGATTTCTTAGGCGCCATCAGTTGCAGATATATTTTTAAAAAAGGGACGAAATTTTTGAAAGAAAATAAGTAATTGAATCAGGATCGCCGGTTGAAATTTTAGAGCTGTAAATTTTTTGAAAGACAAATTTTTAACATAAGGTAAAAGGTTATGAGGGAGGGTATTTTCGGAAAATAAAATGTTGAGGTGACTGACATTAAATTGGGCGGGATTTTTCAGGTTTTTGTCCGCCAAAATTTATGACAGATATGGGGTGCGGATGTTGCCACGTCCTCCGGCTGAGAGAACTCTCTCAGCCTGCCGGTTGAGGTACAGTAACCCCTATATATATATATATATATATATATATATATATATATATATATATATATATATATATATATAATATATATATATATATAATATATATATATATATATATATATATATATCAGCCGACGGCTGAGAGACTCTCTCAGCCTGCGGTGACGTGGCACATTATGAGCCACATAATTTGACAATCTAAAATGACGTCCCACTTTTGAAAATAATTGAAATTACTAAAAGCCCCTATCGTTTGTCTTTTTCTAGGGATTATGCATTAGTTTATCTTCTTTATTATTATTTTTTCTCTTCTTTTATATGTCTATCTCTCTGTGTCTTCTCAAGCTGTCAGATCTAGATTTTTGACTTATAAAGAATATCGTTCTAAAAAGCGAGAGCAGGATCAGATATTAATTTTTAGTCACAGACTTAGATCTCCAGCAACTATTTTGACAAGTTCATGTTCCCTCGGGATGTCAGCTTTAATATTTTCATCGTGATTTTTCTCTTCTTCCAAAGTAAGGCCGTATAAAATTTCATCTTCAAACCATTTGTTTTACAAGACATCGACCAAAGTCGCAGTCCAATTAAAATTAATTAATAAAAAGACTGCGACCTTGGTCGCAAAAATGAAAATAAGTTCAAAAAGACTGCTATTACATAAGACTGCGACCAATATCGCAGTCTTCAGTCGCAGTCTTCTAATCATCTTAATTACTTAACTTTCGAGACATTGTTCACTCTTCAATTGACTATGTCTCTTGTTTTATAAGAATGCGACTATGTTCGCAGCATGTTATTTAGATTACTTAATAAAAAAAATATTATGATCAAGGTCACATTGTTATCAAACAAAACATTCTCAAAGAGACTGCTGTTACATAAGACTGCGACCGAAGTCGCAATCTTCTAATATCTTAATTAATTAACTTACAAGATTATTGTCACTGCTTCCATTGACTGTGACTTTTATTTCATAAGACTCTTGTTTCATAAGAATGCGACCATGGTCGCAGTATCCTATTTAGATTACTTAATAAAAAAAATACTATGACCAAGGTCGCATTGTTATCAAACAAAACATTCTCAAAGAGACTGCTATTACATAAGATTGCGATCGAAGTCGCAATCTTCTAATCATCTTAATTAATTAACTTACGAGATTATTGTCACTGCTTTCATTGACTGCGACTCTTATTTCATAAAACTGCGACCACGGTCGCAATATCCTATTTAGCTTAGGAAGGTCGAAAAAATACTGCGATTCTAATTAAAAAAATAAAAAAAAGGCTACAACACTGCGACCAAAGGTCGTAATGTAAAACAAAAATAAATCTAAAAAGTGAAAATAATATTAAAAAATTAAATCCAAAATTTTTCTTTTTAGAAATTGCGACTTCAATTGCAGTAACAAAAAAAAAACAGTTTCAAGTCGCGGTAATAGATTTTTATTGTGATTAAAACATCTTTTCAAAAAAAACTTGAATATAAGTGTGACCATGATTGCATTCTTTTAAAATAAATTATTCTTCTAAAATTTAGTTATCAAAATCTGTAATTTTTTTTGTTTGAAAAAACTCAAAATTTTCTGATCTGTAATTTTTTTAGTGGAGGAACAAGGTTAAAAGTGAAACTAAGGGTATTTCAGTCATTAGGTAATGAAAAGTAGCTGAGGGACTCCTTTTACTGCTTAAATTTTTGATTTCTCTGTGGCTAATATGAAGCTACGTCATGCCAGCTGAGAAACTCTCTCAGCTGGCGACTAAGTACAGTAACCCTATATATATATATATATATATATATATATATATATATATATATATATATATATATATATATATATATATAGAGAGAGAGAGAGAGAGAGAGAGAGACTTGTGTCCTTCCAAAAGGATCCGAGCACGGATCCTTCCCACTCAAATTCAACCCTCCAACATTTGAATACATGATCCACTCCGTTGAAGTTGATCTATATTATTTCAAGTATCTATAAACAAAAATCAAGTGTTTATAATACTTTTTGCCCATCCATCAAGCAACGCAAAATGGACGGGCGAAAGTAGTGAGTTGGTTAGATCTATGTCTTTAGACATACAAATTCTTAATCCGGCTATTTCATTATGATCTAAACATTTAAAACCCCCTACAAACTAATTTTTGTTAGGTTTCAAATGATCTACACCGTTAAACTAACCACTCACAATTTAGGCCGTCCATTTTTTCCTACTTATGGATGGGCAAAAAGTATTCAAACACTTGATTTTTTATTTATAGATACTTGAAACAATATAGATCAACTTCAACAGAGTGAATTTGTATTCGAATGTCGGAGGGTTGAATTTGAGTGGGAAGGATCCGGGCTCGAATCCTTTTGGAAGGACACAAGCGTGTGTGTGTGTATATATGAGAAAAATGTATATCAGCCGACGGCTGAGAGACTCTCTCAGCCTGCGGTGACGTGGCTCAATATTTGTCACCGCACTAACTTGCGGCCCGCTTATAGGAAGAAGTTAAATTACTAAATACCCCTTATGAAAAGCTACTCTTTCTGTAACTTCCGTTATTGTTTATTATTATTTCCTCACAAGGCAATTTTTTGACCGCTCGTTGTAATATTTAGGTTATTGTTTATTATTATTTTCTCCCCCTTTTTTGCTGCTCTTTATAGGATTTAGGTTATTGTTTATTATTATTTTTTTCCTATTTCCTTACCTCTCTTTGTCAGATTTAGGTTCTCCTTTTCAGCCTGTGATAAACTTTTTTCTGAAAATATCATTTTTTTCAGAGCAATTTTTTATCCTTTGTATTTAATGTCGACGTCTGAGCAGTCTACTTCCCCTGCCAATTCTAGTCGCAGTCGTAAGCGATCTCTATCTGGCGATCTAAATATGGAGGATATATCATCTGGTTCAACTTTCTCTCAGAATATTGAAAATATTGAAGGGTTGACATCTTTGCATGCCGATCAACAGGTTTTAATTGTGTCAATTTTTTTCCCGCAATTTCTGAAATATAGAATTTTTCTCTTTAGTATATATGGTACTGCGACCTATAATCACTTGTTCTAAAGTTTCAGGAATGCGACCACGGTGGCAATCTTATTTGAAAATAATTTCTGGCTGTGAAATCTTTTTTTTGTGACTGCGACCTAAGTCGCATTCCTTGTTCGAACTATAATTTGTTTTACGGAATAGAATAATCACTTGTTTTAATCTTTTTAGAACAGCGATCACGGTCGCAATTTGATTTTTGTGACTGCGACCTAAGTCGCATTCTTGTTATCATAATTCTTACACGTTTCTATGTGAATTATATCCATTTTATATATTCATTAGATTGTTACACAGTTATTATTCTGTTTTTTTTAAAAATATCTCATACGGATAACTGCGACTACGGTCGCAGTCTTTAGTAAGAAGTAATATAGATTTCATCTCATCTGCGACCTTGGTCGCAGTTTTAGAATTATATTTTAGACGTGTGATATCTAAAAAATATTTATATTTATGTAGTTCGTCTAATTGCTTTTGTAGGATATGAATGCACATGGAGAAATGTCTAGAAGCTCAAATAATTTTTAGGAAAACAGTTTCTCACGGATGTGAAAGCATACAATTTCTACAATTCTTATGCAAGGAACAGAGGTTTGGTGTGAGAAGAAAAGGAATAGATAAGTCACGGAAGCCTCCTCATGAAGTTATTTGCAGAAAATTTTGCTGTAATAAGGAAGGTGTGAAGAAGTTGTGTGACAAAAGACAAGAGGGGCTTATAGTGCATCGTCGAATTGACACTAGAGTAGCGTGTCCTGCTGAGATACATGTTCGTCTTCGTTTTTTTTGACAAAAGATATTGGGTTGTCACAAAATTTGTTGATTCTCATTCACATGAATTGTCAAGCCCGGATAAGGTACATCACCATTACTCTCACCAGACTCATCGTTTGAAGATTAGCAAAAGCATTATGAGCAATTTGGCTGATGTGGGAATGCGCCCTTCAAATATTTCCCGTGTTGTGAATGCAATGAGCCAGGGAGAAGGCTGTGAAGAAGTGAGCCCGCAACAAGTTATTGATTTTACTTGTCAACGTAGAAATAACATTGGCCATGAGTTTATTGCTATTATCAAATGTTTCCAAGAGAAAGCCGAGACCGATCCAGAATTTTTCTTTGCAAGTGAAGTCGATAACGCGGGCAAACTTAGAAGCATTTTTTGGGCTGATGGAAGAGCTATTTCCTCGTATTTGAGGTTCTGTGATGTGATCGTTTTTGACACAACATACAGGACTAATCACTTGAGCTTGCCATTTGCTCCATTCACTGGAGTAAATCATCATCGGCAGTCAATTTTGTTCGGCTGTGCATTGCTTGCTAATGAGCAGAGGGATACGTTTGTTTGGCTATTCCAAAATGGCTCAAGTGCATGCATAGAGTTGCACAAAGTTGATTATTACTGATCAGGATGCCCAGATTGGTGACGCCATCAAGATTGTTTTTTCCAACTACTCGGCACCGGTTTTATTTCTGGCATGTACGGAAACATATTGCCGAGCAACAAATACCGATGATAAACAAGTATGGAGAAGATATGGTCTCTGATTTCCATAATTAGTACACCTCCTGTGATATAAGCACATGCGAGGAGCGATGGCGTTTGATGAATGAAAAATATCATAGAAGAAGAAGAAGACAGTTGGTTGATGAAGATGCACAGACTGCACGGACATTGGGTTAATGCATATCTCAAGGATATTTTCTGTGTTGGAATGACAACCAGCCAGAGGTCCGAGAGTATTAATTCCTTCTTTGATGGTTTTGTTAATGCAAACACGAAACTAGCGGAATTTGTTCACCAATATGATAAAGTTGTTGCTGCCCGTCGTACCTCTGAATCTCAACAAGATTTTCGGGATTTGAATTCTGTGCCTAACTGTACATCGAATCCATATGAGATACAGGTTTCGAAATTGTATACACCGAAGATTTTTCAGTTGTTCCAAAAGGAATGGGCAGTTGTAATGACACTGTTTTTAGAAGAGTTGGAACATGACAAACCTAGATCAAAATATTTGGTTGGTGATTTTTCAGAATCAAAAGACAGCTCAAAAAGGTCAGTTATGATAAGCGTGAGGAACTTCACGTTTCTTTTAGTTGTTCGTTATTTGAAACAGAGGGTATCCTATGTAGACATATTCTGTGTATTTTGTGGCGCAATCACGTTACACATATACCGAAATCATATATACTTCAGAGATGGAGGTTGGATGCTCGTTACAAAAACGTTGCAATTGAAAATGGCATCAGGCCTTTTCCCAGTCAAGGCACTCCACGATCGGCTAGATTGTGGACAATTCGTTCAAAATTTAATGCAATTCTTGAGATGGTCGCTGATTCTGATATCCATCTTTCAAAGTTGGACGTAGTTTTGGAAAGATTTGCCGAAGAAACCACTAGTGAATACAGAGCCATGTCAGAAAATTTTCAGTCATCACAGCCTAAAACTATAGTTGGTTCCAGTTGATCCGTTGTCGTTCTGTGAGATGGTGAAAAATTGAATATACGTGATCCAATTGGTCTTGTACCAACCAAGGGGAGGCCTAGAGCTGCATCCAGGCTTAAGTCTAGTTTTGAAAATTCTATATATCAGAAGGAACTTAAGCATCGAAGATGTGGTAACTGTCAAGAGCTGGGCCATTACAGGACTGGTTGTCCTTTACTGGTATTACATTAAACTTGTTAAACAATTTTTTATAATGATTTTTGTTTAAAATTCTTACTATTCCTTTTTTAATGACAAAAGAAGTAGGTTTGGATTGCGTCCATCTTGAAGGAATAAAGTCTTCATTTTTTCATGAACTGCGACCAGGGTCGCACAGTGTAGAGAGATTCATGTCGCAGTCTGCCACTGGCGTGTCATTATAATCAGATTTTATTCTCATTTTTTGATTTCTACTGTACTATTTTTGTAATTAGTTATACTTTAACGTTTTACTGTTACAAAATTCTCCTATATAGTTTAATTTTTGTTTACTATAATGTAGAAAGCGACTTTGGTCGCAGTGTACGTGGTTAATTGCGACCGTGGTCGCAGTGTTCCTATATCGTAGAAATTGAATTGTTGCTTTGAAAATTGCCCCCATCTCTTGGTATATTATTGTAACATCTGAATATAGTTGAAGATTCTCCGCACTATTATAATTTTCGACATTTTTAGCGCTATGTTCTTTTAATTCCACTCAACGTAAAGTACCACGCGACCATGGTCGCATCGATATTTACACATTTGAATATTGACTTTCTCCTTATATACAACAGCTCATTCACTGCGACCCGAGTCGCAGTTGCCTGACGGATTTTTTTAGATTGTTTTGCCTACAGTTGCAGCGTTCCCTTTATCTTTTAATTGTAACTTCCATTTCTACATTTTCGCCCTATATTTTTGCTTTAGTCTACTGAACATAAATTAAAACTGCGACCTTGATCGCAGTGTCGACCTTTTTGTCCATTTTGAACGTATTGTCTGGATGTGTACACCAGTTTCATGACTGCGACCAGAGTCGCAGTTCGGTGAAATAAAATTTGTGACAAATGTACAGTATTTCAACTAAGACTAAGTAGTAAAAATTATAATTCACACAATTAACCTTAGAAAAGAAGGTTATATATATATAAAAACCAAAATACAAATTTTAAACTTTTAATCTACTCCTTCTCGTCATCACCATCATAATCAGATTCGTCCTCAAGATTATGACCGAGTTCGACTTCCGTATCGCTTTCCGTCTCTTCCACCTCTTTACCAACAATCTCCTCTTCGCTTTCTTCCTCTTCATGAATGTATTTTGGTTCATTAATGAACTCCCAGAACGGGTCGTCTGTATCAAGCTCATCCTCTGACCCGTAGCGAGGCATCGCTTCAGAACTATACATCCAATTATCATTAGATGATTGGCTTCTTTGCGATGAAGACGGTGGAGAAGACATTTTTGAATCTGATTCCGAATATTAAGAGTAACGAGTTTCAGCAAAACCAATTTAGTATGTTCATAATCTTGTCTTGATGACCCTTTATATATTTTTAATCCCGGAATTCCAAAAGGTTTAAGCTCTCAAACCACTTGAATATGTCCCAAATTTATTTTCTACCTTTTCTCAAAAATGTATACTTCCTAGGTGACTGTTCAGTTATCCAAAACAGTTTAAAAGTTAATACTGTCTTACATTAAATTACTTTGTACTCCAAAACAGTTCATTATTGCGACCACAGTTGCATTGGGAACTGATAAATGATTAAGTAACTGCGACCATGATCGCTGTCTCGATTACAGTATCGCAATATAAGTAAACGCTGTAACTAAAACAGTTCATTAATGCGACTTTGGTCGCAATACAACTGCTGAACGCATGTTTGTTTCTAATATCAGTACGCAATAGTAAAATGCACGGTGTAACAAATGTAGATTGCAAATAATCAATGGAATTTATAATAAATAAATGTATAAAAATGTTTATAAATTAAATCAATAAAACAAAAAAATCAATGAATTGCAAATATTTAAACATTTATAAATAAAAATTGTGGTATATCAATAAATTGCCCACTGTCAGTCTTCAAATACCATCCTTCGTATCATTTCTGTTTCTTCATCCCAACTCTTCTCTCTATCTGCAAGTATCATGTATGCAAGCTCATTTCTTAGTCTCTGTACATCAGCAGCCGTAACACTATCAACAGCTGGTGGACTACCAAATGTCATACTTTCTATGTACTTGCATACATATACAGCGCAATCAACACTGAAATTTGCACAAAGTAATCATTAAATGAAATTAAATTTTTTGTACTAAAAAAAGGTAGAAAATATGATAGGTAAGGAGATGTCAAAAATTTATATACCTGTTTGCTTGTTGGGGGCATCTTGTGTATTTATATTTGTTTTTCTCATTAATTTATTGAAATCAATCTCAAAAATCTGTAATAATCTTTCTTTCTGCAATGTCAATAGAAAAAAATCAGTATTAATCAAATTAAATGCAAGTTTCCAGTAATCGAAATATTAAATTTCAACTCACCATTATTCTTGCATCTTTTTGATAAAGCGTTAATATACTACTAGTTTTTTCAGCTGGGACCAAATAGTTGTAAAAAATTCACTCTTCTGTATGGCAATCAAATACCAACAAGGTCCAGTGAAATCTGGGATCATTGGCACTATGTTTGTGATTGATCGGGAAGAATATGTACTGCACATCATCTGTCCAGTTTTTCAACAGCTGCTGCTTGATGAAATGATCTTCAGATCTTTACTTTTAGATACAACACCGTGCTGCGGACAACAAAAAAAATAAAATACAAATGAATTTAAAGTATAAAAAATTTATGAAAATTAGAAGTCATTACGTTAAGACAACAGACTGCGATCATGGTCGTGGTGTTCCTTAATTATCTCATTTTTATATTAATTAATGCAGCGACCAAGGTCGCAGTGTTGTTATTGATAAAGACCGCCAGGAATTTCAATCTAGGTCGCATACTTTTCATTATTAAAATTATAATCGTGGTGATTTATATTGTCATGGACTGCGACTTAGGTCGCAGTACATTAGGTAGCTGCTCCTTTTATATTAGCACGCATAGCGACCAAGGTCGCAGTGTTTGTTGTTGATTAAGACTGACGCCAGTAACTGCGACCATAGTCGTAACCTTCATTTTAAATTGCTATTGGGGTGAATTAATTTAATTATAAACTGCGACCTTAGTCGCAGTACATTCGTTATGCCTAAATAGCGATAAAGAATATTAGTAAAATATTTAATGTTCAAAGATTTAATTCACCAAATTAATTAGGAAATTGATATTACATTAAACCGTAAAGTAGAAAATAGATGTTTACCCAAGCTTCGCTCTGAAAGAATATACTTTTTAATCCTCGTCCTTTCTCTAGATGCTGATGTAGAAATAAATTATATTCGCATCTAACTCTCTACTGAACATCAGGTCCTCAATGTCTTTCTTTGTAACAATGATTCCATTGTCGGTACCCTGATTTGCAGTAGAACTGCAAGATATTCAAAACAAAGTTAGTAATTAAATTGTTCTTATATATATAACTGTTTTTTGATATGATTTATAATAAAATTAATTAACTTACTCAGAGAAAGCCTTGTCCAAGAAATTTTTTATAATAGCTTGTTGATGGGGCAGCAGAATTCTGTATGCTGTGGTTGCGGTCAATTCCCTCATTTTTGGTTGAGTGGGGGAAATCTCTTTGTCGCCGAAACCAGCGGCAGAACTCTGAGCCGCAGGCTGTGGAAGAGGATGTTCATTAATTTTCTTCTTCAATTTTGGATAAACGAAGTCGGAGTCATCGCGATCTCTTTCAGCGCGCTTGCGTTCTTTGACTCCCCTTTCTATCGTTCCTTTAGAGTAAATCAAAACTGTTCTTTTTAAGGATTGCTTCTGATCTGGAGTATGTTCTTGAATTTTTTCTTCAGAAGCTCTATCTCTTTGGAGTTCTTGAATCTGTTGAGTTATATTCAAAGAAAAACTGGTATATCTTTCCCAGAAATATTTACAATAAATTCAGAACCCATGATTTCATCCTCTTCTAATTTTTTTTCCTTCTTCTCTTCAGCCTGCTTCTCCATCTGCTCCATAATTATTTCTGCTTCTTCTCCTCTTCTCCCTTCTTCCTTCTCCTCTCCTCTTCTTTCATCCTCTCCTTCAACTCTTCGCCCTCTTTCTTCTTTTTCTCCTGCCTCTTCTTCTTCTCCTCTAACTTTCTCCTCTTTTCCTTTTCCTGCTCCTCCTCTTCTTTCCTCCTCTTCTCCTTCTCCTTCTTCTCCACTACACTCCTCCTCTTCTGCTCCTCCTCCTCTTCCTTCTCCTCTCCTCTTCTTCCCTTCTCTTCTCATTCTCCTCCTCTTGTCTCCTCCTCCTCTCCTGCCCCTCCTCTTCCCTCCTTCTCTCCTCCTTCTCATGCTCCTCCTCTTCCCTCCTCCTCTTCTTCTTCTCCTCTTCTTCCCTCATTCTCCTCTCATTCTCCTTCTCCTCCTTTCTCTCCTCCTCTCCTCCTTTTCCTTCTCTTCTTCCATCCTTCTCCTCTCAATCTCCTCCTCTTCCCTCCTCTTCTCCTTTTCCTTCTCCTCCGCAGCAGCGGCTGCTCTCAGCAGCTCTTCTTCTTCTTCTTTCACTTTTAATTTCCTCTGTTGCTTTTTTAATTTTTTCTTCTCCCTTATTTCTCTTCTTTTTTCTTTAATTCAGCTTTGAGTTTGTTCTCAGTTTTCATTTTTTCAATTTTCCTTTCAAGCTAAGAAACATATTCTCTCAAGTACTGATTTTGATTCCTCAACTCTTCAATTTCTTCAGCTTGTTCATCCCGTTGTGGTGGCAAATAACCTGTAAAAGTTGGTTCTTGCTCACTCGTCTCTTCTTGCTCAATTATTTCTGCAGCTTCTGGCTCCTTTTCTGACGGGATGTTAGCTTGATTATATGTATTTTCTTCTTCTTCTTCATCATCATCTTCATCTTCTTCTTCCTCCTCCTTCTCTTCCCCTTCAACAGGAAGACCAATCATAATTTTTTCATCATTAGAGATGTTGGCCATTCGACACAAAATCTGAAAAGAAAAATAAAAAAATTAAGTTAAAACCAAAACAATGAAATAATTATACTGCGATCAAGGTCGCAGTTTATTTATTAACTATTAAGATAGAATGCGACCATGGTCGCAGTTTGTTTATCCGGTACATAAATTTAACTGCGAAGACTTGCAGCTTAATACTGCGACCATGGTCGCATTTAATGTATACGGTATTATCAGGAGAATGCGACCATGGTCGCACTTTGTATGTCCGGCACGTAAAATGAACTACGAAACGTGCAGCTCAATACTGCGACCATGGTCGCATTCTGAGATTATGGTCGCATTTTATGTGTACTGCACATAAAAGAACTTGAACCAACGCCCCATTTAAATGTATAAAATTTTAATCAACACTATATGGTATTTAATATTTTAAAACTTACGATATTTGCATCAAGCTCATTTAGATCAACTTCAAGCAGAGATCTGCTAATGTTCTAGAGGTCCCATCTTACTGCGCGTGGGGTTTTGTCCTCCAAACCAGACCTCGGCTCAAAAATAGGAGCCCTCTCACATAACCAATACTGCAAAAGACAAAATTAATTAGTTTACACAAATATTCACAAGATTATGGGAAAATTTCATACAATGTTGGCCAAATTTGATATTCATACTTACAATAATTTGCACGGAGCATCCTTGCAGCTCGTACGTGGTGTGCCTGAAGATGTCTATTGAATCAATCAGGAATTGCCAACAGCTTTAGCCCAGTATATTGTCCTCATCAGCTGCATATTGGCAATCTGTTCCACAATATACCACGACACCGTGCATTTACTGCCAGAGAAGAATAGAGTGGCCGACATGTACAGAATGATTATTGTAGTAAAGTCTTGAGCTGCAAGCCTTTGTCTGTCTCTTATAATTTCATGTAAAGTCACTTGCTGCTCAAGCTGTTCATCCTTTGTCACATCTAATTCACCCCTCCTCCTTTTCTTGACCAGAAGATCATCCAAAGCATCTTCAATAGATACTTTCGTGATCTTCTTTATATTGGGGAAATAATGTTTTATAACCCCTCTGTCTTTCATCGTACAGGTCTTATTCATAATAAAATCCGCCCCAATGATAGGTAGACCTAAAGTTAGGGCAACATCCTCCACTGTTAACTCAATTTGTTTGCCCCCAATTCTAAGGTCCTTGTATCCCTATCATACCGGTTTAAAATATTCAGTACATTAATGTTTGATTTTAGACCCTTTTCAACCCCAAATTCCTCATTATAGAATGCCATGAAGATTGGGCCAAATGGGGTATTCTTCATCGCCTCTAAGAAATCGGCCTGAATGTACATTTTGAATTTCTTTATGAACTCACTCATAGGTTTTAGGCTCGATCTCAGAGGACAAACCTTCATCTGTTGTTTACGTATAGATGAAGAAAAATTAAAAACTTTAGACCAATGATTATTTTAAAATTACAAGGGAATAAAAAAACAAATTATTTTTAAAACACTGCGACCTAGGTCGCAGTCATCTACAGTGCAAATTTAAACAACTGCGACCCGGGTCGACACTGCGACCAAGGTCGTAGTCCTCTACAGCGCAAATGTAAACAACAGCGACCCGGGTCGATACTGCGACCAAGGTCGCATAAGACTATAGTGCAAAATATAAACAACTGCAACCCGGGAATTAAAAAGTAGATGACGTTAAATACACTGCGACCATGGTCGCACGACACAACATCGCATATTGAAACAATTGCGACCCATGTCGTCAGTATGTAATAAAAAACAAAGGACGTATCATATACTGCGACCAACGTCGCATTCGTCTACAACGAAAAGTCCAAAAAAAAAAATTTAAACTCTACGATTTAAGTCGCACATATCTGCAACTATAATTTTAAGAACCGCGACAGAGGTCGACAAATAGTGTATGAAAAAAATTTTATTTAAAAAAATATTAGTAAGGTCGCATACATATACATCGCTTTTTCAAAAATACTGCGACCATAGTAAAAATAGAAGGAAATGAAAAAACTTGAAAAAAATGGACCTTTATCGTTGTGTTAGAAAATTTATAAATTTAAAAATTTATTCGTCATCTAAAGTTTCAGAATCTCTTTCTTAATTGTGACCATGGTCCCAAGAATTAAAAAAAAAAGAGTCAGAAACGGAAATAGATCTGGAAAAAAATAAAACTATTAAAATCCACAAACCCTAGAAAAATTTTGAAAATATCGTTTTTGTAGTACCTTTTTCGGTGGATGATTTCTTTGGCGCCATGTGTTGCAAATATATTTTTTAAAAAACGGATCAAATTTGTGAAACAATAGAACTAATTGGATCAGAATGATCAGGGAAAATTTTAGAGCTGTAAATTTTTTTTGAAAGGAAATGTTTTAACATAAGGTAAAAAGTTGTTGAGTGAGGGTATTTTGGAAAATACAATGTTGAGGTGACTGACATTAAATTAGGCTGGATTCTTCAGGATTTTGTCCGCCAAAATTTATGACAGGTTTGCGGCTCTGATGTTGCCACGTCCCGCCGGCTGAGAAACTCTCTCAGCTGGCGGCTGAGGTACAGTAACCCCTATATATATATATAATGTATATCAGCCTGCAGCTGAGAGAACTCTGTCAGCCTGCGGTGACGTGGCTCAAGATTTGTCACCCCACTAACTTGCGGCCCGCTTATAGGAAGAAGTTAAATTACTAGATACCCCTTATGAAAAGCTACTCTGTCGATAAAAGACAGTGGATATGTATAGTTTATTATATTTATGACGTTATTCAATTTTTGTGACAATTATCTTTTATAACTGCGGCCAAACTGCCAACATTTTTTTATTAAATCACGAAACTAATTTGAATGCTTCTTTAATTTTTATCTGATTTGATATTTAATGATTTTTAATATAGTCGCAGTTTACTTTTTTTCGCATGTAATGTATAATGCGATCAAGGACCCGACTATGGTCGCAGTACTTAACGAGAGCGATAGTATAATCGCAGTTTACGTATTATTTTATATTTTTTGTTCTTCATTTCTGACTGTTGTCTGATCCTCCTATGAACTATTAAATTGGTTTTTACATATAGTATGCGATCATGGACTGCGACTATGGTCGCACTACCGCGACTATGGTCGCAGTACTTAACGAGAGCGATAGTATAATCACAGTTTACGTATTATTTTATATTTTTTGTTCTTCATTTCTGACTGTTGTCTGATCCTCCTATGAACTATTAAATTGGTTTTTACATATAGTATGCGATCATGGACTGCGACTATGGTCGCACTACCGCGACTATGGTCGTAGTACTTAACGAGAGCGATAGTATAATCGCAGTTTACATATTATTTTATATATTTTGTTCTTCATTTCTGACTGTTGTCTGATCCTCCTATGAACTATTAAATTGGTTTTTACATATAGTATGCGATCATGGACTGCGACTATGATGGCAGTACCTTTGACTGCATTTTTCTTGATGATTTTTTTTTGCTAAGTTAAATGTAATAACGGTGAATAAGTACTGATTCTATAGTCGCAGTTTACGTATGTTTTTATATGTTTTGCTTATAAAGTATGAATTATTTTTACTTATTGCATGCGTAGTAGCACTGCGACTATGGTCGCAGTGTTTAAGAACAGTAGTCACAGTTTGATATGTAATTAAAAGAGCTTATAAGTTAATATAGTGAGAAAGAGACCTTACAAAAAAAAGAGAATTAAAAGCTTTTAAAAGAAGACAAAATAAGGTTGAAATCAGAAGATCAGGAAATCCTAATCCTCGTCATTATCACCATCATAAGCAGATTCATCGTCTTCATTCTTCTGCTCTTCCTGTTCATCATTTATTTCCTCATCATCTTCCTGTTTTTGAGATTTTTTTTTGTTTCACCGATAATCTCCCAGAATGGATCGTCTCTATCAAGCTCTTCGTCTGACCCATTGCGAGAAAGCGAGCCTACAGCATCAGAGGACATGCTTTCATCAAGCATGTCTCCGTCAAGTGGCAGAGGAATAATGTCTTCCTCACTAACCCACATGAAATCTTCATTATCCTCATGAATAGGAGGATCAGTTAATACATTATTTGATGTAGTGAGATAGTCAAAGGAGTGAAGTTCAGACTGGTATCAGATTCACTAGAATATCCTGAAGAAAAAGGACGATGGGGGAACGATTGAAGTTGAAATCTAAGTGTTCAGATGAAGAAGATGGGGAAGACATGATTCAAGAATGAATAATTTTTTGAAAGTTTTTGAAATCAAATTGAAAAGGAAGAGCAAAAATATAGTTTTTAGGTATGAGATAATATATTAGTTACAAGTATTATATAAAGGTTAATATTGTGGAAGAACATGAATAGTAATAATAATTGTTACAGGTGAGGGTTGAGTATGGTAGGAAGTGGTAAAAAAAATTAAATATTTAATTGAAGATTTATTGCGGGAGAATCCGAAGAGTTTCTTTTTGCCAGAGGTTTAATACTTGAAGTACAAATTAACTTTTTATAAAAATGTTTGCCTATATCTTTAGATTACGTATGGTGCACATCTTTCCTTTATCGATATTAACATTATTGCATCTCTTTTTTCTAGACTGTTGTTGTATCACGGTAGAAAGAAATTAATTAGTTTCATTTAATTTAGTGTAATTAATATAGTATTTTTTATAAGATGTGCGCGAGCTGATCTCAGGGTCGCATGGCTAATCTACTTTTTAAAAATATAAAAAATCTTTTACATAAGGCATGCGAACGAAGATTGCAACTTTAGTCGCAGTACTGAAGGAGGTCGCATTGCTGTACGATAGAATGCGACTAGGGTCGCAGATGTTATATAAAAAAGTTTTGTTATACTATGACTGCGACTAGTGACTGCGACTGTGTCGCAGTTGTCATATAAAATTGAAAGTTATATTGTATTAAGTCTGCGACCATGGCATGTTTTTTAAATTTTCATGATCCAAATTTTTTTTAATTATATTTTTCGATGTAGTAAAATTACGAATTTTATAACTGTAGATATATTCAACTGAAATTTTGTTTGTTGATGACTTTATTCCAGTTTAGAATTAAAAAAAAGGGGTATTTTTGTCAGTTTGTTTCACGATTGTTTAGGCGGGATCTTTTTTGATTTTTTTGACGCCTACACTCTGCGACCGATATGTGGCATATATTCAGCCACGTCCCGCCGGCTGAGAAACTCTCTCAGCCTGCCGCTGAGGAACAGTAACCCCATATATATATATATATATATATATATATATATATATATATATATATATATATATATATATTATATATATATATATATATATATATATAGAGAGAGAGAGAGAGAGAGAGAGAGAGAGATAGACTTGTATCCTTTCAAAAGGATTTGATCCCGGATCCTTCCCACTCAAAATCAACCCTCCAACATTCGAATACAAGATCCACTCCGTTGAAGTTGATCTATACTATTTCAAGTATCTATAAACCAAAAATCAAGTGTTTTAAATACTTTTTGCCTATCCATCAAACGACGCAAAATGGACGGCCGAAAGTAGTGAGTTGGTTAGATCTATGTCTTTAGACATACAAATTCTCAATCCGGCCATTTCATTATGATCTAAACATTTAAAAACCCCTATAAACTAATTTTTGTTAGATTTCAAATGTCTACACCATTAAACTAACCAACTCACTATTTAGGCCGTCCGTTTTTTCCCTACTTGATGGATGGGCAAAAAGTATTTAAAACACTTGATTTTTGGTTTATACATACTTGAAATAGTATAGATCAACTTCAACGGCGTGGATCTTGTATTCGAATGTTGGAGGGTTGAATTTGAGTGGGAAGGATCTGGGATCAAATCCTTTTGAAAGGATACAAGTCTATATATATATATATATATATATATATATATATATATATATATATATATATATATATATATATATATATATATATATATATATACTGAGTTGATCCCCTAAGAACGGTTCTCACGAATTCATGTGAGAACTTTCACGTGGGCCGTCGGATCTGATAGAGATCTAATTTTATTTGATTTGATCTATCAGATCCGACGACCCACGTGAAAGTTCTCACAGAAATCCGTGAGAACTGTTCTTAGAGGATCAGCTCCCTATATATATATATATATATATATATATATATATATATATATATATATATATATATATATATATATATATATATATATATATTATATATATATAATATAGTGAGTTGATCCCCTAAGAACGGTTCTCACGAATTCATGTAAGAACTTTCACGTGGACCGTCAGATCTGATAGAGATCTAGTTTTATTTGATTTGATCTATCAGATCCGACGACCCACGTGAAAGTTCTCACAGAAATCTGTGAGAACCGTTCTTAGAGGATCAGCTCCCTATATATATATATATATGGGATTATTATGAATTAAAAAGATATTTAATAGAGAAAAAGTTATTAAACGAGTTAACACGTTAACCAGTTACACAACCCATTTATTAAATGGATTCGTGTCTGATTATAAACAGGTTGTACCCATATACGGCGGACTTATACCTATACAGAACGAGTCAAATACGGGTCAAACTAACGGGTTGGGTTTTGATTGCTACCCTTATGTTTGTGTGCGCCCTAAAAGCACACGTTGCAAGTCGAATCAATATAACTTTGAAATTATTTTATGTTCATCTTGTCCAGGGGATCTTTTCTTTCCTTTTTTCTTTCGCACAAACGAAACTCACGGCGGATCTACAGTTGGGCTACTGTACAGGCTAAGCTCGCAGCCCGTACGAAAATCCTTTTTAGTTTGGTCCACAGCAGCACATAGTTTGGAGAATTTTTTTGGACCACGCGGAGACATCTTAGTTGGACAAAAAGTTTTCAGGCCGAAAAAGTATTCGATTCCACGTGGAGTACACACTGGTCTGAAGACAAGGCTGTGGCCCAAAATGCATCAGTTGCCCGTTCAACATCAAAAGGGGATCCCCACGTCACGTCCCTTTAGCGTCTCATGTTTTACATGACAAAATAAAAATAGGTTTTTTTTTTTTGTGTGTGGATATTCCTTATGGTGGTCAAAATCTTACCTTCAAGAGAGCGACACGTGTCTCTCACTTTTTAACTCTTCGAGAAATATCAGAGCTCCCCTCACCCGACATCCTCAAGAACTTCTCCGCTTCGAGGTTCCCTCCGTTCTAAAAATTTCAGCTCCGAACCAAGTAGCTCTAGCCACATGTCACTACTGATCTCCGCCGACAGTGATGCAGACTTATCTTTCTCTACGTTCATAATGTGTGTCTCCCTCAGCACGGGCAGTTATGGACAGTAGCAGATTTCACTTTATGTAATCCCAACAATCAGCATCTGTGATCACAGTTGTTGCAACAAGTCGACATGTATAAATTGTGCAATTACGAAGATGTTGTTCATACACATCTTCCTCCATGCCAACATCTCAATCAAGTATAAGAAGACCTCCTTCTCTAACGTAGGGGAGGACCCCGATTCTAATCTGGAACCCAATTTGGACCTGATTCTAATTCCAATCTGGACACACCCTCTAGACTCCTGTAATCCTATTATCGAAAAATTATAGTGAAGTTTCACCTCCTCCTCATGGTTTTTTTCAATTAAGGATTTTCACGTAAATCCTATGTGTCCCTCTTTTCTGTGTTATGTTTTATCTATGTACACTACCCCCATTCCATTTCCCGCTTGTGGGAAGGATCGATCGTCCAATCACTTGTGTCAGAAAATCAATACCACAAACTGGTGCTTTCATTGAGATCTGAGTTCATACTCAAGATCTCCTTCTAACCCCAAAACCTTCCTAAAAAATCCTCTTCAAAACCCTCTTCCGTAGCGCCGATGGTCTCAAGAAAATAAGTTGTCACTCTCAATGACGTCACGTCAAAGGGCAAAGCTATCAGCACCATTGTGTTAGGATTATGACTAGAATACATTGTGAAGGTTGACAAAACTTCAGAGATCAAAGAACGGACGTGTATAAGGAGTTGTGCACATTATTAGTCGACTTATACTTAATATAGTCAGCTAATGATAAGAATTAGTTGACTTATATATTGGTATAGTCGACTGATCTTGCAAACAGAGAGTAAGAGTCTCAAATTTTTAACAGATTAGTCAACTTATACTTATGTATAGTTGATTAGTAGACATGATTAGTCGACTTATACATTGGCATAGTCAACTAATATCGAGCCTGGTTGTTTACTTTTCCGGATTTGTTTCAAGTTTTGAGTTGGATTTGAGTTTTCTGTCTTCTGAGATGATGAGTTCGTATTGATAGAGTTTGCATAGAAATAGGAGATTCATATAGTCTATAAATAAACTTTTGGGGTTGACCTTCAATGTATTCAATATAACACAATAAAAAAAGAGGGATTCGTGTGGAAAGATTTAGCCATAAGGGTTTACTGTTCTATGCGGCCATCAAAAGGCTTGCAATCTTCTTAGCGAGATGTGTAAGTGTTTTTTATTGTACTCTCCTAAAGTTTAATAAAGTTTCTTCCCCTTCTCCCGTGGATGTACACACGATCTGTTTATTGATGGAACAACATTAAATTATGTGTTGACTTTTTATACTTCAGAATATCTTCTTCCTTCTCTTTTTTTTCTAGTTGCTCGTTGATCCTATGTTACTTCCGCTGCGTCGTCCCAGCGATTGGTCTGTTTCACAACAATTGGTGAGCAAGGTCAATGTGAAGATGTCTGCGATCAAGTGCGATATTCAAAAGTTCGACGGTGTCATCAATTTCAATAGGTGGTAGATTAGGATGAACGTCATATTGACCCAAAGAAAACACAAATCAGGAGGAAGAAAAAGCCTCAAAACATGAAGGAAGAAACTTGGCAGGAGTTAGATGAGAAAGCCTTAACGGCTATCAGCTTTGCTTTGCAGGCGAAGTATTAGATGAGTTTTCTATTAAGAAAACAACATCCATGTTGTGTGAGCAACTTCAGGACCACTATTTGAAAAAAGTTGTTTGCGAATCGGTTGATTCTGAAGTAGTGTCTCTTTCTTCTCCGCATGAATGAAGGTACACCTATCAAATCTCACATTGCAGAATTTTCTTTATTATCAATAATTTAGATAAAATAGAGGGTAAGATAGAAGTTGAGCATTAAACACTTCTATTACTGTGTTCTTTACCTTCTTCATATAAGAGCTTGAGGGAAGTTATCATCTATGGAGGTAAATCAACTATCAAGGTCAATGAGATCAAGGAGCATCTGCTCAATAAGGACAAAATTGACAACCAATTGGGGTGAGTCTCATCATGATGAATTCGGGCAAGTTCACTTTTCAAAGGAGAAGGGTAATAATGAAAGTTCCACGCGTAATTCAAAACACAAGAATTTGGTGTGCAACTGGTTTCATAAGAAGGAGCACATTAGAGCTAATTATTGGAATCGAAAGAAGAAATAACAAGACGCTAATATCGCTGAACTGGCTGAAGAGGATGAAGATAAGTGTGACGTTCTATCTGTTACAGACAGATCAGTCGGTAACAAATATAGATGGATTATTGACTCTATATGCTCACAACATATCAGTTCCAATAGGAAGATGTTCTTCTCATACACTTCGGTTTAAAAGGGAGAGGTCTTCATGGGGAATTCTGCTACGAGTAAGGTAATTGGTAAAGGAACAATCCAGTTTCATTCTCATAATAGATGCATCACTACTCTACAAGGCGTTCGTAATGTTCCCGAATCAAGGTATAATCTCATCTCTCTTGGAACCCTATATAGAGAAGGATTCAATTTCAACTCTGAAGGTAATCTTATAAAAGTTTTCAAAGAAGCCCATGTGAAGTTTCAGGTCGAACGTGTCAGCGACATTTACATATTGCGAAATTCAGAAGATACAGTTGGCGAATTGCAGTTATCTTCAGCTTCAAGATTGGAGGTTGTGGAACAATCTTCTTGTTGTGTTGTTTTGCAACTCGGGTTGTATACGCTCGGATTACGGTGACATGAGATAAAGGTATATGTTTGGACACATATATTGCATAATTATTATTGTATTCCTACACTCATTCTGTAATAAATCTTACAACTCACTTGTCGTAATATCCTAATGCATGTAGGATATGATAGGGAGAAGATAAACATGAATCCTATCCAAGCAAATCCAAAAGTTCAAATCAAAAGGGGATCGACTCAAATTAAAAAGATCTAGCAGCCGCCTTATCTGAAAATCGAATATATCAGATAAGATAATACCATCAAAATGCAAAAGAAAATTGAATTTTTGAAAGACCCAATCGATTTTGTTGAAGATAAATGGATAAAGAGAAGATCAACGAATGAGATGAAGCAATTATATTTGGGGATGAGGAGAAAATTCACGTAAATTCAGAGTTCTAAATTAATTTAGATTCGGATTCAAACTGTATACATTTTAGTATTTTAATCATAAGTTTCGCTACCGAAACTCAAATCTGATGATCAAGATGATACAAAAGAAGATTTAAAAGGCTACTAGTCTTATGTTGATCACGGTTTCGACTTCTGTCATCTGATAAGTAATATTCAGCAATCAATACGCTAACAAACTGCAGATCAGAATTCTGAATAAATCAAATCAATTTTGAAGATAAGGAGAGGATTCAAATTAAGAAATAGCTTCCTCCCCAAATCAAGAGAAAGGATATTATCTTAAATCCAGAGTTCAAATTAAAATTCTGAAGATATTTCTCTTGATGGATGCACAAGTTTTACCAAGAGTTTATTCACTACTTCTAATATAAATATAGAGGTAGAGTATAGGGAAAAGACCGTCTCACACGGTGAGGTTGTAAAGGCTATATTGAGATGAAAAGTTGTACGTTGTAATGCGAGTTTAGGATCAAAAGTTTGTAACAATGATTCTTCAATAAAATCAGTCTTTTTCAGTTTAGATCTTGCAGCGTTTCAGTCTAAGTTTTCTTTACTTCTTTCTTTTATTTTGTTTATGCAATTTTTCTTCTTTTCTTTGCATGTTTTACTTTATAAACTCCTCAACAATCTCATGCATGCTTATTCTTTTGCCTTCAACATAGATTGGAGGAATAAGACATTAAAGCGATGACGAGGAACAAAGTCATCGGGTTTCATCTTCCTCTTCCCTTCGCACCAATTTTTTAGTTTTTTTTTATTCAACTTAGTTATTCAATCTTCACACAAGGTTAGTATTTTTTTCCTTTTTCTTCATATTTTAATGCTTAAAGATCTTTATTTTTTTCTTTATTTTATTTTTTAAAACAAAACTCCAACCTTCATCCAAGGATTTCTCAACTAGATTAAGATAAAAATTAGATTTTTAATAATTAGCATTTAACAAGTCTCTGTGGATTTGAACCCTAACGTCCTACTACGCAATTTTACTAAAAAGATTCTTGCAAGTTTAGGTTTTTATATCTTGTACGTGATTCAAAAACGATGGAGTTTTTCATGAACTTCGAATTGCGAACAATTTTGATGCTATTGCCTGGGACTTGTGAAAAATTTTGGTTTTTAAAAATCAACATTGAATCTTTTTTTAATTTCTTTAAAAAAAATTAAAATTAAAAATTAAAAATTAAAAATTAATTAAAAAATCAGAAACTTAAGTTAATTAAAAAAAATTTCAAAATTCTTTTCTTTTTACATTCTTTTCCATCCCTAAGATCTAAACTTCAAATTCTTTTTGCTTGTCTGCATGATCTGCATGATCAACCTCACTGTCAAAGAAAAATTCTGAATCTGACTTTACTTTCTCTTGAAAATATTTGATGACAGAAATAAACTCCTGCCTAATATTACTTCTCCTGTGCCGAATAAAATTAATGACTTGTTGTGGACCTACTTTTTCACAACCTTCTCCATAATTCATTGCAGTAACAATACAGGAAATATTTGAAGGATGCATTCCTATATCATCCAAATTGGTCATGATGCTTCTGCTTATCTTTGATCGATGTATCTGATGAGAGAAAAGTGATGGACCTTATCCGGAGTTGATAAATCATGCGAATGCGAATCAATAAACTTAATGACTTCCCAAAATCTTCTGTTTGGTCACTAGTAGCAATACAACGATTGCCGGTAAGCCCTTCTTTTTTTTGTCACCCAACTTCTTCCTACCCTCATTATTGCAACAATATTTTCTACAAATTACTTCATGCAGAGGCCTTCGTGACTTATCTATTCTTTTTTTCCTCACGCCAAAACTCTGTTCCTTGCTTAAGTATTGTAGAAGTTGTATGCTTCATCATCTGTTACAAATTGTTGTTCTAAAAAATAACTACGCTTCTAGATATTTCACCATGCAAATTCATTACCTACCAAAAATTATTGTATTAAAATAAAAGAAATAATTGAGAAAATCAACAGAAATTTAATAATTAAAGACTGTGACCATGATCGCTATTGTCGTAGTTCTTAAATAATTAATGAATATTAGATAGACAGAAACTTTAAATATTAAAGACTGCGACTAAGGTCGCACATCTAATGTAATTATATACTGCGACTAAAGTCGCAGTTTAAATGAATTGTGAAATTATTTTTTAAAATTGCTACCTTAGTCACATTCTTTAGAATGTTTATAATATTACGGAAAGTGTTTTATTAAATACTGCGATTATTGTCACAGTCTTTAAATAATTAATGATTAAAAGATAGACAAAAACTTTAATATATTAAAGGACTGCGAGAAAGGTCGCATATCTAATGTAATTATAAACAGCGACTAAGGTCGCAGTTTAAAAAATTGTGAGATTATTTATTAAACACTACGACCTTAGTCGCATTCTTTACTATAAAATTTATATTAGGTCGCGGTCTCATCTAGGCCACCTAATAATTTTTTTGGCTACAATTGTGACGAAGAATAAAATAAATAAAAATGAAAAAACTAACATTGATCCGTATCCAAAGATCTCCCTCTCCCTGGATTTGCTATATTCTGTGATGAAGTTGAACTTGCTGATAACTAATTCATATTTAGATGGGAAGAAAAGGGGCTGGGCTGGTGGCGAGCTTGGGGCGGGAGATAAATTATGACTGGGGCTCGACATTAAAATAGATAAGTCGAGAGAAATCTGATGGAGATCTCAATAGAGATCTGATCGAGATATAGGTCTACAAACTCAAAATCAATATCTGATCTCGCTCCTGATTTTGCTAGAACGACGTTCTCTGCGAATTTCAAATTTAGATCTAACAGTGCGCGGAGACACAGAAAGAGGTAGAAATTAGAAAAGAGGGAGAAAATAATAATAAAAAATATAAAACTAATCTCATCCCAATAAAACTGTCTTTGAACAGCAGGGGCTGTTAGTATTTTAGTTATTTTCAAAGGCGGGATCGTGATTAAACTTAGCAAAAACTGTGGCTTATATGTGTCATGTCACCACCAGCTGAGAGACATTTTCAGCTGTCAGCTGATATACATTTTTCTTATACATACATATGGGGTATCTATACCTCAGCCGCCAGCTGAGAGAGTTCCTCAGCCGGTGGGGACGTGACCGAATCTATGTCACATATCGGTGGCAGAGTGGAGGCACTAAAAAAATCAAAAAATTCTTGCCTAAAGAATCATCAATCAAGTTGATCAAAATACCCTCATTTTTACTTCTAAACTAGTAAAAACCCATCCACAACAAATATTTACCGAAAATATTTGTAATTTACAAAGAAAATTTCATTGAATTTTTCTGCAGTTATAGATTTCCTAATTCTCCTACCTCGAAAAATATAAAGGGAAAAGATTAGATCAAGATGATAAGAGAAAAATAGCATCAGTAAAAAGTAAAAAAACATGTGTGAAACCTAAAAAATTGGTTGAAATAAATAGTTTTTTATTGTTTAATTTCGCGTTATTTTCAATTCATATAGGTTTAATAAAATAAACTGAAATGAATAGAAAAATAAAATTTGATGTAGGACAACCGTATATTTATTTTGCAGATATTTTATAAATCAGATATTCTCGTAACTATCATAATATTTGCAAATTGGTTGGATAATATTTCATGCAATTTTTAATGAACTGCGACTATGGTCGGTTTTGGTACTAAAAAATGCTTTATTCTCAATGTGTATTATAAATGGGATGAAGGTCACAGTACACATACATTCAAAAATATAATCAAAAAATATAGTGGCATAGCGATCATGGTCGCAATCATAGTATAACAAAACTTCCAATCTTATATCACGAGTGCAACCCTAACCGCAAACCTTTTAGCACTCGATCATGGTCGCCGACTTAATATAATATAACTTTCAATATTATATCACGACTGTGACATTGTCACATTCCTTATTTGCATAGAAATAATAGACGAAAGGTGCTATCGTTCAGCACTTTGACTACAGTCGCAGTACTTATTCACATGACATATGTAACAGAATTTTGATCGTTTATAAAATGTAATAAAAGTCAAAGTCCTAGCAATAAATCAGATTTAACAAAGTAGATTAGCCTTGAGACCATGAGAGCAGTCCGTGTATATCATATCTTATAAAATACTATATTAATTACTCTGACATAATTGAAGTAATTAATATCCTATCTACCGTGATATAGCAACAGTCTCAAAAAATGAGGTGCACTAAAATTAATCTCGATAAAGAAAAGATGTGCATCATACGAAATCTAAAAATATAGAAAAAAAACGTTATATAAAAAGCTAATTTGTAGTTCACATAATAAACCTCTAGAAAAAAGGGAACTCTTTGGATTCTCCCGGCATAACTGCTTCAAATAAATATTTAATTTCTTTTTATGACTTTTTTGAAAACTCAACCGTCACCTATAATACTTATTATTACTATCATGTCGTTTCACAGTATTGGCTTTTTTATATTGCTCGTACCAATATATTATCTCATATCTAAAAAAGATATTTGTGCTCTTCTTTTTTAATTTGATTTTCAACCTTCCTAAATAATTCATTCTTAAATTATGTCTTCCCATCTTCTTCCTATGAAAAGTTAGATTTCAACTTCAATCATTCTCCCACCAGTCATCTTTCTTCAGGGGATTCTAGTGAATCTGACAGCATTTGGACTTCAGTCTTTTTGACTATCTCACTACATCAAATAATGTTTTATCTAATCCTCCTCTTCATAAGGATGATGAAGATTTCATGAGGCCTAGTGAGGAGGAACTTATTCCTTGCCACTTTATAAAGACATGCTTGATGAAAACATGTCCTCTGATGCTGAAGGCATGCTTTTTTTGAGCATATCTTCTGCCGGTTCTTCTCGACATGGATCAGAAAGAGCTTGATATAAACGATCCATTCTGAGAGTTTATCAACAAACTAAAGTATCCTCAAAAAGAAAAAGAAAGCGAAGAGGACAACGAGTCAGTCGATGAGCAAATAAATAATGAACAGGATGACGATGAGAATGAAATGATGAATCTGCTTACGATGGTGATGATGACGAGTACTAGGATTATCTACTCTTCTGATATTCACCTTATTTTTGTCTTCTTTTAAGAGCTTTTAATGCTCTTTTTTGTTAGAACTCTTTCTGACCACATTATGTTATAAATAAAATTTACTTCTATCTGAAAATAATCTTTCGTATTTTTTAAATACATGTAAAGTATATTTCCTTCATGCATCGCAGTAATCGCAGACAGAATATATTGCACGCAAATATTGTTATCATATGATAAGAAATGTAATGATTTACTAAACAAAAATGTAAGTCTTTTATTAAGAAGTTAACTATGGTCGCACTCTATGATTATAAATAAATAATTATTATTTTTGCATCTCAACTGCGACCATAGTCACAGTACTTAGATAATAATTTTACTCAACAACTAATAGAACTGTGATTATGATCGCAATATATAATTAATTATATTTATACATGAAACTGCGATCACGGTCGCTGTCTTGAAAAAATAGTCTGATTGTTGTGCATTCAATCAAGATAAAAACAGCAACTATGATCGCAGTTCAAAGTTAACTATAAAAACAGATGATATTGCGATCATGATCGCAATCCTCTCAAATTAGTATATTTCACTGTATATCACAAATTAAAAAACTGTGATTACGGACGCAGTGTGTAACACAAATACAAAATTTTTCTCATGCGTGAAAAAGAGACAAACATCCACAGTGAAGAACAAATATATATAATCATAAGTAAACTGCGACTATAGTCTCAATCCTTATTCACTGTTATTACATTTAACCTAACAAAAAATCATCCACAACATGTTGTCATTAAGCATTGTGACCATTGTCGCAGTCATTATTCGTATGCAATATGTAAAAATAATTTTGATTATTTATATATGGCATGCGAATAACTAAACTGCGACTCTGTTCGCAATCAGAAAAATCCTTACAGATCATATGATAAAATTCGGCAAAAAATTAATTTGTTTATATATAAATTAAGCACACAAAAATGACATGTTTATAAGTTCCACATGATACAATTCTATATATAATTGTAGACTGTGATAAAGGCCACTTTTAAAACTATTGAGAAATTATTTTATAAGCCACTAAGAGCTTAGTCGCATTCCTGAAATTCTTAATATCCGCGTATAAAAAATAATAAATAAATATTTAAATTTGTTTCGTGATTGATGAAGTTGCACTTGAAGAGACCTGATTCATATTCAATTGGTCGCAGTTATAAAGATAACTGTGACAATATTGACTAAGGTCAGAAATATAAAATAATAATAAAATATACAGATCCACTATATTTTACTGTAGGCGGGTCGTCCTTATTAGTGTGGCTAATAATGTGCCACATCACCGCAGGCTGAGAGGGACTCTCAGCTGTCAGCTGGTACACACACATGCATACATACATACATACATACATACATATATATATATATATATATATATATATATATATATATATATATGAGGGGATTTGTACCTCAGTCGCCAGCTGAGAGAGACTCTCTCAGCTAGCACGATGTGGCTGAATTTCAGCCACAATTTTGGGTGCTACCATGATCGCAATTTTTTGTGAGAACTATGATCAAGTCGCAGTATTTTTCTAAGGACTGCAATCATATTAGCAGTGTTTTCTGAGGACTGAGATCATGATCGCAATTTTTTTCTGAAGATTGCGACCATGTCGCAGTGGATTGCGACCATGTCGCATGGATTGTGACCATATTGAAGCGCCAGCTGAGAGTCTCTCTCAGCTAGCGGTTGAGATACATCTCTCTCTATACACACACTCACACACGAGAAAAATGTACCTCAGCCGCCAGCTGAGAGAGACTCTCTCAGCTGTCACTTCAATATGATTGCAAACTTACTGTTACATGGTCGCAGTCCACTGTAACATGATCGCAATCCTAAAAAATCATATATTTTTAATATAATTAGGACTGTGATCATCAGTCCTCATGTATCAGTCCTCATGCGACTTCAGAAAAAGACTGCGACCATGGCAGCAGTTCTCATAAAAACTGCTGCTACTTAATCACAGTCCTCATATAAAACTGTGACCATGGTACCAACACCCAAAATTGTGATTGAAATTCAGCCACATTGCGCCAGCTGAGAGAGTCTCTCTCAGCTGGCGGCGGAGGTACAGATTCCTCTCTCTCTCTCTCTCTCTCTCTCTCTCTCTCTCTCTATATATAATATATATATATATATATATATATATATATATATATATATATATATATATATATATATATATATATATATATATATATATAGAGATAGACTTGTATCCTTTCAAAAGGATTTGATCCCGGATCCTTCCCACTCAAATTCAACCCTCCAACATTCGAATACAAGATCCACTCCGTTGAAGTTGATCTATACTATTTCAAGTATCTATAAACCAAAAATCAAGTGTTTTAAATACTTTTTGCCCATCCATCAAGTAGGGGAAAAACGGACGGCCTAAATAGTGAGTTGGTTAGTTTAACGGTGTAGAACATTTGAAATCTAACGAAAATTAGTTTATAGGGGTTTTTAAATGTTTAGATCATAATGAAATGGCCGGATCGAGAATTTGTATGTCTAAAGACATAGATCTAACCAACTCACTACTTTCGGCCGTCCATTTTGCGTCGCTTGATGGATGGGCAAAAAGTATTTAAAACACTTGATTTTTGGTTTATAGATACTTGAAATAGTATAGATCAACTTCAACGGAGTGGATCTTATATTCGAATGTTGGAGGGTTGATTTTGAGTGGGAAGGATCCGGGATCAAATCCTTTTGAAAGGATACAAGTCTATATATATATATTATATATATATATATATATAATATATATTATATATATATATATAGGGAGCTGATCCTCTAAGAACGGTTCTCACAGATTTCTGTGAGAACTTTTACGTGGGTCGTCGGATCTGATAGATCAAATCAAATAAAACTAGATCTCTATCAGATCCGACGGCCCACGTGAAAGTTCTCACATGAATTCGTGAGAACCGTTCTTAGGGGATCAACTCACTATATATATATATATATATATATATATATATATATATATATATATATATATATATATATATATATATAGTATTATTATTATTATTATTATTAAGCTAGGGTATCCTCGACCCCAGAACCCTGACCCTTTCCACTCTTATTAATTCTAGCTCCAACCAAACAATAAAAAAATTAATTCCTAACTCTTTCTTATTTCTCTTCTTCCAATGCAATAACTCCCAGCTCCTAACTCTACCTGCCAAATACAGCCTAAGAGTAATTCGATGAGGGTCACATTGGAGGTTGATCTATTGAAACTCCTTTTGTTTGGTCAAAGCATTTTGATTTGCGAGCCGGTAGTTCATGATTCAGAAGAGTCTCCTCCATCTTTTCCAAGAGCTCATGATTTAGTAGACTTCTCTCCATCTTCTCTGATCCATGATGTTCCTTGAGGATCAAGTTCTGTCTCAACCTTCTACTTTAGTTCTTGGAGAGATGACGAGTTGGCCAAGAATACTGCTGCTGTGGACTGCATTATTCCATGTACTCTTGGCTGAGTTATTTCTTTGGGAGCTGAGTTATGTGGTAGGGTTGAGTTTCTTTTTTACATATGAGTTGGAGCCTTGTGCAGCGAGATTTGAGCGCTAGACCTCTTGCTCACTGCAAAAAAATACTCTGCTACTGGGCACTTAATTGCATTGAGAGAAGTTGTGATTTGAGTTTGCGTTGACCGGAGTTAGCATTTCATTTTGTATGATCTTATATGGCTGGCCATAAAATTTAATCTTGTAAAAGACTCCCATCATTGATTCTTCAGAGAAAGACATCGAATGAGCCTGCAGGTTCAACAATCAACTCAGAGACTGTTCAAGGCCAACGAGCCTTCTTTTTTTCCCTCAAGTAGCAAGGCAAGTCTTGATGTATTCATTAAATATTGCAAATACAAATCACAAGCATACCAAGTTCATTTCT
The DNA here is from genome assembly GCA_038442645.1 of Agave tequilana. NCBI lineage: Eukaryota > Viridiplantae > Streptophyta > Magnoliopsida > Asparagales > Asparagaceae > Agave > Agave tequilana. The sequence continues at coordinate 34,623 of JAVJIF010021750.1, forward strand.
CAGCAGTTGAGGAACAGACAGGACCAAATTCCAAAATGGTTATACCTGTCAACAATAGATAGCAGCAACAATATGAGCAGCGATGTTAAAGGTAAAGAGTTGCAGCTGAAATGGATGCATGCAGCATGCCTGATGTTTGAGGAGCCCCATCAAACTCGCAAACTTGTAGACCATTTTTTAACATGAAGCATATTGATGAAGAAATCCTTCACTGTCCCTGCACAACCAACCCCCACGTCGGACGAGATGGGCCAACTGTAACATCAACATTGATCGTAATCTCATGGGTTCTGGCCATCTGATACCCTATCTAATCTCATGAACTCGACAAACGATCAAAGACTCAGAGACTTGAAAATACATATGGCAAGGATACAAGTTGCGAGTTGCAGATATATGATAAACGACCAGTTCTTACACTACAGAATGTCTTGTATATGAACATTTACGACTATGAACGCACACTTCGACCACCTTACATATATTACTGTTAAAGCCAAAAAAAAAACACCGTCTCAAAAGCTTACCGGCCAGTAAAGGTTGAAACAATGGCATAAACAGCCTGTACGTTAAGGTCACTGCCTGCTCTTCTTCGAGCTGCAGCTGGGGCATTTGTAGTGCTTGATGCTCTCGGCTTTGAGGGGGGTTATCTTCACGCACTTCCCGTGGAACCACCTCTCGCATGTATCGCAACCGATCCAGAACTCGTTTGCATTGTAGTTGCCGCCGCAGGTTCCGCAGAGAGTTTTCGCTGTGTTCATCTTCCTCCTCGCCGTACTCATCTACAGGTTTCGAATGGTTTTTTGTCTGACCTTCGCTTGATCTCTGAACAATAGGTTTGGAAAAAAACAAAAAACACAAAACAAAAATCATGAAGAATTAACTAAATAAATAAATAGAACATACAATCATTTAAGTATCTTACCTTCGTCGACAGTTTGGATTTACTTCCACTGTCCACGCCTGACTTATCTCTTCCTTGCTTCCTGTCGGATACCACTTCATAAACAGTTGGCAGATCATTGATCATGCTGAATAAACGCTTCCTGCCAAATTCAGAGAGCAACAGGATTAAATTCTTAAAGCTCCAGGTATATTAAGTTACAGCACAGGTGAGGCAAGAATATTAATTGTTGATGCGTGAATTCCTGAAAACATTTTATATTTGAATTTGGTAAAAAGTTACCAGGAGATGACTTTGTAAGATCAAATGGGCAAGATCCCCTACATGCAACAGCTCAATTCAGAGCTGGTATCTGGTAAGTAAAATTATAGCCTGGCAGCCAAATCAATTGGGTATTAGAGTACACAAGAGTCGTAGCATGGAAACAATTCAACCCAAATACTGTGATATGTCAAAATGACATAGTATTGTAGAAATGATAGATATACAGCAAACAGAATAATTATGTATTTCCTCCTAAGATTTATAATTTGGAAAGTTAATATAATAAGTTTAAAGATCTTAACAAACCTGAATCACGACAAAGATCTACACAATAATGGTTTATGTTGGCTGCAAGCAGAGTGGAAAAGGCCAGGGAAAAAAAGAGAGTATTTTAACAGAAGGTTAAATTTTCAATTGTCTAATTACAAGCAGGACTACAGTAAGAAATAAAAGGAAAAGAGTAGATGAAAGAAAATAGTGCTAAAATCTCTCTCTCTCTCTCTCTCTCTCTCTCTCTCTCTCTCTCTCTCTAATGATAAAGTTGTTTGGACACCAAACCCCCGATTCCAGGTTTTATTGTTTCTGTGGGTTTCCCCTGTCCTATGTCCATGCAGTGTGTGATGTATGTGGGAAGGTAGGCGTTCATGCAGGTGTACAGGAATACTTTTGCCCCTCAGGAACAGTAGCAAAACACTTTCATTGCATTTTGGAGCATTAAATATCAATTCAAGTATAATTATTAGTGTTATCTAGCACCTTTATCTCACTCTCACTCACCTTTTGTTGGACATTTTGGCAGGTCAACCTGCATGATTTTGGTGAGGCAGTTACTTGCAAAAATAAAAATACAAGTAAATTCTGAATTTTCTACAGCTAAGCCTGAAAATGGTGCAACTAGTTTTGTTTTGTAAATTGCAAGTATCCACAATCAGCACAAATGATGGGTTAAGCGAATGGTTCAAATTTAGTGGATTTTAGATTTTATATAAAATTTAGATTTGAGCAGAATTGGTTGAGATTTAGGGGTAATTTGAATTAAATTTGATTTTATCGATAATTGCACGTATGGTGCATTTATTATAGGCTATATATAGCCCTGTATTGAATTTTGAAAGTAATGATGATTTGATTAAAATTTTGTTTTCCTATAAAATTTGTGTTGTTTTGTTTTGATCCCATAGATAGAATCGAATCAAGAAGTGAAGCCAAGATTCGGGTTGCGATCTGTGATCATATCCAATCTCCAGATTCTTGTTCTTCCTCAACTCCACCAAAATCTCCACCACAAACCCTAAAATCACTTCCGTCCCACATCAATTTAGCATCAGGAAGAGCCGAAATTCCTAATAAAAAAACATCTAAATCTTCTCCTTCCTTTCTTCCAAGTTTAGGTTCGTAGTTTAAAAGAAAAAAAAAAGAAAGAAAAAGGAGTGGAAAAAAATCAAGAGAAAAAAATTCTAAAAAAGAAAAAAAAACATTTGTAATTGTTCATCTCCCACCTCCAGCCCCCGACTGAAACCCTAACCTAATCCAACTCGAAAACTTTCCTACTGACTCCAGCCCACTTCGTCGTCACCCCGCTACCTGCCTCCTCCACCGCTAGCATCAGACCATCGCCAACATTCCGCCAACCATCTCTGCCTTCGACTTCGCAGATCCAAGGTCAAGGCCACAACCACGCCGACAACCTCACCGTCATCTTCAGCCTGCGCCACGGAGACCCTTATCGACCTCAACCGGCATCTCCTGAGCATCACCCACCACTACTACCTCCTGAATATCGAGCCGCCCTCGCCGACTACATCTAAAACTTCCTCCGACCTTGCCAACTGAGCCTGCAGCCCCTGTCACCCTCGTCGACTGCATTTGAAGCTTCCTCTGCATTCGCCGACGAACGACATCCCCCAAAACCCGCAGCCTTCCAAAAATCGCCTCCATCTACGCCTACTCTCGACGAAGACCACTGCCATCATCGTCGCCCTCTCTGCCACCACTGACACCGTAGAGCTGCACAGATCCGCCTTCGCCGTCTCCAGGTCCAAACCCTAACGCGAGAGATCGGGTGAGGAGAAGAGACGGGTTATCTTGTTTTCTTGGTCCACAACCTAAACCTAAACTGTTTCGAGTTTAAGTGATTTGAATTCGGGTCAAATATCAAGTTCGGGTATGGACCTACATCCATTAACCCAAGCCAACCTGTAGCCGAGCCGTCTCCAAACCAAGCCACGGCTTACATCATCGGCTCAACCGAGCCGACCGAAACTGCCAGCTCACCCGAGCCGACGCTGACGTCATCAACTGATATGAGCTGCCACTATTCACTGCAAAGCACAGGCGCAATTTAAAACCTGTTTCTCACCCGTTCGGAGTCCATTTCGAACTCTATTCGAAGCATTGGATCCGTAACCGAGTCTCAGATCCATTAGGAAGATTTTCACAGCAATTGGATAGCAAATCCGACCTCCACAAACCCGTGTTTGTTATCGGCGCTGTTCGTGCAGCAAAAGGGACATGTTTCAAACCCTCATTTCCAGCCCGATTCGAGCCCAATTCAAGCCATTGAATTCTTAGGTAATTTCTGAGCTTTATGTAGTGAATTTTTGAGTTACTTCTTCATAGAGCTTTTGTGGTCGATTTATATATATATATATACTAATGGTGATGAAAAGAAGTTGAACGGGATGCGGTTATCTCGTGTTTTTTGAGTTCTCATAATATATGAGAAGTGATAAATCAACTTAAAAATTTCTTCAGTTATTTCTCCTTGACATCTGAACAAAAGTGTCGTTATGCCTAAATGAGGATGGTTAAAGAAGCTTGTTGGTGGTAGAAAGACATCCATAGTTTTGTCGATATTGATTTGTTTTGCAAGACCTACTTCGTACTCGGTATGTTCTCTGCACCTTCTCTTCACTAAGTTTTTGAAGTATAGATGGCATCTAAAAGATTCTATAAGGCAAGACAGCAAAGGTTGATATAGATTCAGAGCCTCCAATCCTTATCGAGCCAAAAGTTGTTGATAAAACAGAGCCATAACCAGAGCTAAAAGCTGTTGATGAGCCAGAGCATGAGCCAGAAATTGTTGAAGGCTCATAAGCCAAAATTGTTGATAAGTCAGAACCAGAGCCAGAAGTGGGAGAGCCTTTTATTGAGACTTTTGTACATCTTCCAGCGGAGCCTACTATGGAGATATTATCATTAGCCAGCTATGATGTTTTCCTTATCCCTGAGATTGCCTGACATGTATGATCCTTTTCAAATTTTTTTACAGGAAACAAGTTCACTGGAGATTGGTGCATTAGTATGTGGGTTAATTTTCAGTGGAGCTGAGTTGCATGTTATGCTGCACGTATTTTATTTGAGTTATCATCGACTGCAGCCGATTTGCCACGAAATCAGTTCCACCTCCACCACCTTGGTGCAGTCATGGAGCATCGGTGCTGATTTTCCGACCACCACCTTGGCCTGATTGAGAATTCCTGATGCAGTCCATTTGACACGGTTGGTTATGCTAATCTTGTACCCACTACTACATTCATCAGGAATGAATGTTTTTAAGCCGAGAGAATGATGAGAGAAGCGAACGGTTTAGATTAGTAGATTTTAGAATATTTAAAATTTAAATTTGAGTGAATTTGGTTGAGATTTAAAGGTAATTTGAATTAGATTTGGTTAGATTTGATTTATCAATATTTGCATGTATTGTAGGCTATACATAATGATGTATTGAATTTTGAAAGTATTGATGATTTGATTAAAAATTTTATTTCCGTCTGAAATTTTTTGTTGTTTTAGTTTGAGCTCATGGATTGAATCGAATCAGGTGGCAAAGCCAAGATACGGTCCGTGATCATATCTAATCCCAAGTTCTTTTCTTCTCCAACTCCACTAAAATCCCCACCACAAACCTTAAAATCCTTTCAGTCCCACATCCAAAAACTTACGCCTCATTGTAGGAAAATACCTAAAGTAGACTAACAGTGAAGCACAACTGCCAAAATTATATCATTCTTTAGTCCTCCATAAATCTACTTGTTCTTTAATGCTCCAAATTCCTACTATCATACATGATACACCATAATTAAGGGAAAAATATACATTTTAAAGTTTAATTTCTTTACTAAAGCAATTTTACTGTTTTCTTCACAAGAGGTGAAAGTAACTTTTATCAAGAAAATACTTTGCAAATTGTTAAATGAGTGCTATTTCAGGCTTGAGGCCTCTTCTTTCCCTCGAATAAATTTGTGGTGATGATGGCGCGTGACCCAACTTCCAACTAGTTGCAGCCTTTGACATTTATATGTACCTTGTAACTAATTGCTGCCACAAAACCAAAATCTTCGAAGTACCTCTTGGCCAAGTCCACCAGTAGATTGCCAGTGAAAGAAAAGTGCCGGATAGTATTTTAATCATTTTTCTAATTTTCCAAACTCCCGTATCATGCTCATCTCTAAATAAAATCAAGCTTTCATTCATCCAGTTGGAAAGCAAAAGGTTGTCATAGGAAGTAATGAAGTGTTAGTAGTGAAAACACTTTGAATACTATTTTTACTAGCAGGAAAGGAACCTTTTCAACACGAACTACTCATCATTTGCAAGTATCAACCTCTAGTGAAAGTGAGATCTTAATTGAGTGCCTTCCCTGTTCACATTTGGGAAAGGATACCAAGTTTGACTTTCCCTAGGTTAGCCAGCCCAGCCCCCTCGTAATATCCTCATTGAGAGACAAGCTACTGGCAGCAACCTTATTCCAAGAATGTCCAGACTACATATCTGGAACACGACCGAACACAAGCCAACACCCACTATCCTAGGTTAGCCAACCCAGCCCCCTCGTAATATCTCAGTGAGAGGAACAAACAAGCTGGTGGTACCAAGACTGTCCAGACTACTTATATGGAACACGACCAAACACAAGCCCACACCCACTATCCAGGCTTCCCTGTCTCATCAAGCATGAGAGAAGTCTGCATTTTGGCTCCAAGAGTATAATCTCGCATTTCTACGTCAAAAGGTACAGGCACAAGCACTACAAAAAATGATATCCTCTATCAATGTGCGACAAAGCATTTCTATGAGAGGGAAAAAAAACGATATGATGCCTTATGAATATATTAATATCACCTGTTATTTTCTATCTCCTAAAGATAAAATAAACAGGGCATTGTGTGTGCGTGTGTCACATAATGTGTTTGCATGTGTAAGTCACAGCGTATACATCTTTTAGCTCGAGAAATTCACGTGCACACTATTCCCTTGTGACCTCTGCAAGTACCATGTTCATCTGCTTTAATCAAACGCACGATATTACTTTGTACACCTACATATACAAGTATCTTCCTCTCCCATGAACATCAAATATTTGCCATTCAATATTATTATATAACAGCCTCAGACTATCCAGATAAGTTGAAATGGACTAATGAAAACCGAGGTATAATACACTTTGCTTACAACTCACAAATGCTTAAACGGTAATCTCCCTCCAAGTGTAAGAGTCAACTATGTCAGACAGCTAGTAACTAATCTAGCTTATCAAACAAGGGTCAGAAAATGTTTCCATGCAGTACTTAATCCAATCTGGGTTACAATATGAAATGACAAAGTCAACCATGTTATGATGGTAACAAAAAGGTAAGCCATATTAGATCTAGTCAACCTTAATACAGCATGTGTATGCACAGCCACTTAGATTCAACACCAGGCAATACTCACTCAAAGCATGTGAATGTTTGAAAACTGATAGGTATTACTAGTCAATGTCAATATAGAAAGACATCAGTGTCTCTTAAATTAAGTTTGTCCTGCTGGGTGCAGCCAATGCGTTCACAAGGTCAACTCTCAGACACAACTGATCCAGTCATGATAAAGTAATTATAAAGTATAAACCCATCAACCTCTTAAGTCTGCACTCCTCCTCCTCATCAAAATGCCCAAATGACACGCAGACAATGTTAAGCATTACGTTTGTTATGTTGTGCACCCAACACACTGATGTGAATCTGAGAAAATTAATGCTACAATAGACCCTTGATTAAAGAACAATTTGGTCAGAATTTTGCATCTTCTTTTCACCCTCGCAATCATGGCTGTAATTCCTTGAATCATGACCACTAATATATATCTGAATATCGTGTATACAACAATCATGAACCTAAGGTGTCTGAAGGCCAGGACATCCTCAACAAAAAGAATCATGATGTAATATGGAAATCAATATGTCCATTCCTTTAATCATGACTGTCGTTGTACCTTTAAGGTTAGGCAAACATGATCATAGAATATAGCGTCTGTGTCTGAAACCTCTGAATGAAACATACAATGATCAGATTTCTCAAGAAACAACACCAAATATCTAAATTATGATGTTTCTAAGTAAAAAAAAAGCATAGGAATAAAAAGGGTCTTTGATCACTGCCTCACTGAAACCTTATGCATGATAAGTACAATTAATCTGCTAAATCAGATCCTTCCTTCATCCATTATCAATTCCAAACTACCAAGATTTTTCATCAACAAATTCATCTTGCTCTCCAAATAATTTTAGGATCTATTTTTGTAAAGAGCTTCTTCATCCTATACCAAATCATGGCATGCTCTACCAAATATTACCTTGTTCACCAGCCTATAGACTTCATTACAGACACCTACAGCAGTGATGCAAGTTATGATAGAATGAAAATGGATCAGATGTCTGAAAAGAAATAAAATGATTGTATGAAGAATGGAACATAAAAGCTATTAAAGCCATACAATAATTACTGTCATCAGAATGTTTTCTCCCAATCTTATTCAGGGTTATCTTTGCAAGTCCTTTGCAAATAGTCCTAATCATAAACTACATCCTTCGTCAGCAAAGATCTCTGCAATTTTTTCTATTTGCATAACAAGTCTTCCCAACTTTCATGCTTGCACAAACACACTATCACGAACATGAAATGCTGACACACAACAAATTCTAGAAAGTAAATACAGAAGTATCGTCTCTCTAACACAAGAATCCAATAAATTGGGACTCGACATGGCTCTACATTTGAAGTGTCTTTGCCACCTTGTTCGACACGAGATGGCTCTACATTTAAAGTGTCCATGCCACCTCATTCTCAACCTTCAACTGACATCGACCAAGCAAATCTCCACGTTGAGAGGCATATTTAAACATTTCCTTATCCTAAGTGACAGTCCTGTGGTTAAAGAGGAGACAAACCATACAAGTGCCTGAAAAGACACCACTCTTCAACAAAAATGAAGACATACAAAAGTTCGGAAAATGAAAAAGTTAAAACCCTATTATCCAGGGAAGCATAAAGAAGAAAATGATGCGAGGTTCATATCATGACAACCACAAAAATAAGCCCCCTACCAAAATTCACTTTTACCAAATGGTTAGCGAAATAATTCTTTACATCAACAGCTAAGGTTTGATAAACTTTTTCCAACCCCTAAGCTTCATTTCTAATCCTTAGTTCATTCCAGTCATTTTTAAGATAACCAACAAAAAATAGCTTTCATTCGTTAGTTTGTTAGACATTAAAGATCTCCATTTGACAACATGTTTCGACCAATGTTTTAAAAAAACCCGTTATGTAACTCGTTATAACCCGTTACAGAACATAACGACACCCATCCGTTATATAATACTCACAAAAAACGCAGTTCCCAATAACGAGCATTTTTTGGAGCGTTATGAACGTTGCGTTATGAAAATAACATAACGTTCGTAACTCACGTTGTTTACACAAATTGCAAATATAAAACAGCGAAGCGATTTCTCCCTCAAGACCAAATCTACGTGAAACTTTAAATTAGCGACAGCGAGCGAAGCGTAGAAGCACCCAAGTTCCTCCTCTCTCTGCAGTCGACGGCGACGACGATGACTCTTTCGTGTGGTTCCTCCTTTCTTTACAGTTTCTCTTCAATTTCATTTCTCTCATCAACGAGCATCAAAGCATCCTGATTCCTCTCTCGTTGATCTTTCTTCAATTGAGGAGAAACTTGTCATTGTATGATTATAATGCTCCAAAATAAAAAAACATCACAACTCTTCAATTGACAAGGAATTCGTCGTCGATCTCTCTTCAATTGATGAAGGTCGATTTCTCTTCAATTGATGAGGAACCACACGACATCGAAGCACCTTGGTTCCTCGATGCTCGCTAAAATTTATTGTGAGACTTGCTAAATGTATTATATATTGTTTTGATATTTTTTTAGATATTTTAAAATTATTTTTCTATTTATAAAAATTTTAAATATAGTATATATGTTTATTTTTATTAAATAAATATTAATCGTGTAACCTACGTTATGCGTTATGTTATAACCTATGTTAACATAACAAAATAAAAACATTATTGTTACGTTATCGTTATTTTAAACATTGGTTTCGACTGCAACCTCCCCCCCCCCCCCCCCCCCCCCCCCCAAAAAAAAAAAAAAAAACCCCAAACCCCACCACACCCCACAACCACCAAACCACACACACACACACAAAGAAAAACACGATTTAATGTTATTTATCTAGGCACTGATTGGCAAGGCCAAAATAGTTTCAAAAAACAAAAACAATAGAAAATATCTCCAAGTTAGATAGACCAACAATCACCACAATATTCTTCACTAAGAAAGTGAAAAGATAATATAAAATTCAACTACAAACCAAATGGAACTGTCAAGCTAACATTTATGCATTAGATTTTTAATTTCTACTCTTAGATACATCTGAAAACTCTCTGACACAAATAGGATATTATAAGAGTATCCTCAAGTATCACAAATGTATTGGATATGGGAGAATATCCTTGATTGGGGTACCCACGCAACATAGACTTTTCGGTCATACAAGAGGTTGGTTTGAATATGGCTTACTATGGCTATGATCCTTCATTTCTTTACAAAATTAAAACTAATTTTTTAAAAAAAAATTAATAATGATGCACTGTACATGAAAATTAACCTCTTCGAGAAATTCACTGCCATAGTTTCTGTAACTAGGAATGAAACTACTTTGTTTTGGAGTAAAAACTTGGCACTTGGCAGTTAGAACAATATAGTAAATAGGGAACCTTCAACGTGTAAACTACAACAGAGTAGATGGTAGATGGTACCCACCCAACTTAACTTCCTTAGCAAAAGAAAGAAAATGAAACATTGCAGATTTAAAGATCACCTAGTCAGTAAGATAATGTTTAACCATGTACAAGATAGACAAGGAAGCACATTTTGGAAAAAGATTAGAAGCTATACAAGAAGATATAGCCTAGACCATATTAGATATGATATCGTGGCCCTTTAGTATTTCAGATAGAACTCGAAATTCTGTTTCTAGGCCACTTTTAAAAGTTAATTTTTAAAGACTCTGACTGAATATAGACTATTGTAATTGATCAATGGGGAAGATTAGAAGTTTTGGTTATTTGGCCTAAATTTAAGTCGTAGAGACCACAACTAAGTCGTTAAAAGCCAACCAAGGTATCTGGAGGAGACACAGTAGAGAATGGTAGTTTGGGATTTCTGGTGCCATTCTCTGATACTAGTGCAGGCACTGATAAGTTAAAGAAGAAAAGTTGCAACTGGAAAATATAGAGAAACGAAAAATTCCAACAAGCTGTAATAATTCTATTCACGAACCAGTTTGCATAAGAGGACGAATTGATTTAACTGAGGTAACTGAAAATAATTGAGAAGACTAGAAGACATTCTAGGATCTTTTTGCATTGTTGAAGTCAGAGAAAATAAAGTAAGCATTGTTGTTGGACCCAATCTTTACAATGAATAAAGAGGATAAAGAAGAGAGGTGATGAACACAATGAACTAAAAGAAACATTCAGAATCTTAAGACAGTTTGCTTCCATTGGAAAACAAAAGCCACGAAATAGAACATTAGCCATTCCATAGACCACTGTAGGAAATCTAAAACGTAAAAAAGATTCAAACCATCTAGCGGTGATATCCTGTATTGCTGATTATCTAAAATAGACTGCTTCCTTCTTATTGGGGGAAAGACAGAAGATAATCCAGTGTTTAATTCACAACAATCTTGGAATATTGTTCACTATATAGAAGTAGTGATAAGTTTCACACGGTACTAGGTAGTACCTTTGAGGTTCCAGGAAAGGCTAAATTTCACTAAACTTCTCTTAACTTTTAACTAAGGTCAATATTTCATGAGTCATCAATAAGACCCCCCAAAACTTTGTTGCCTTTTCACTTCCTCCGTTAACACAAAGTCTTCACATGACATCATTGGGTATAATTACCTAAACCCATAATATAAACTTTTGCCGTAACTTATTTAGAAATTGGTCTAAACCTAAAATGGATTTATATCAGCTTTCTCTCTTTTAACCCACCTTCTTCTCTTTCTATCTATTAATTCTAAGCCATAATCTTAAGAGTAGGACTTCCATTTGGATAATGATGGATTAAGATTTAATTTGTAGATGACAAAAAGTGGGAAACTTAGGTTTTATTTAGGTATGACGAGTTAGGTTTTAATTTGGACATGAGAATAGAAAGAGCTTTGATTTGGGCATGATGTGTTAGAGTTTGATATGTCATGGCAATGGAAAGAGAAGGAAAAGTTAGAGCTTGATTTAAATGTGATTAGGGTGTGATGTGAGTGCAAGAATGAAAAAAAAGAGGGGGGAGGATTAGTTCTAGATTTGGTATTATGGGTTAGGGTTCGATTGAAATATGACAATAGAAAAGTGGGGGCAAACTATAGGTGTGGTGGGCTCTTAGTTAGGTTAAGAGATTGAAAATGAATAATATGAGAAAAAGTAGGCAAAGAAGATGAAATAGCTGGTATAAGCCTGTTTTGAGTTGTATACCCATGACTAATAAATTTAACAAAAAAAAAACTCAAGGGCATAACATCCTTCTACACCCCAGGTAAAGTCATTACCCCACCTAATGTTTTTAAGAATTTCGGAAGACTTATTGATTATTCATGAAATATTAAGAAGTTATATGACTTTAGTTAAAAGTTGATGGAGATTTAGTGTAATTTAGCCCTCCAAAAATATCATATGTTTCATCATATCTCAATTTTGAAACCTTCAATAGGGCATCATTGATTACCTAGTAATCCCCCAACATCTGCAGAAGTAGACCTTTCTATGTGTTAAATCGTAAGGTTTAAAAATGAACAAATGATCACTTGAATTGACCGAATCAGTTTGAAATAGCCATTATTTCATATCACATTTGGTCAATATCATATTAATCGACTAGTAGCAGTTATAGTTAGATTTTGCAGAAAATCTCAAAAAACTATTAAAGTGACTGAAAAAATCCAAACTCTCATGCAAATAAATTAATACCACCAATAACACATGCATCAGTATAAACCTGATTCTATGAGCAAGTAATTTAGGCCTGTAGGTAGAAACAGTTTTACAGATTAAATATGTCAAATGCGGAAAGAATTGTCAAAAGGAAATCAAGGTTTGCAAATTTGGAAACAAGGAATAATTGCTTCTAATCAAGGTTCTAAATATCAGATAACGGGATCGTATCGGGTGGGGGTTTTCATATCAGATATCGGATATCGGGAGAGATATCGGGGATACGCGCGCATATCGGGCGTTCATATCAGGTATTATATATAATGAAATATTGATAACTAAAAGTTGATTTAGTTTGTCATAGATATCATCTACCAAATAAAAATGAATATGCACGCAAAGACAATAAAAAAGCAATGTACATTTGTACGCAGCCTATATAATAAATAAGTTATTTCATATCGGGTGATATCTCAGGCAATTTATTGCCCGATATCGGGTGACTTATTAGCCGATATTTCAAATATCGATAATTTTTTATTGCAAACGATATGGGCGAACGATTTCCCCCTATCGTATCGGGATCAGGTAAAAAATGAAATATCGGACGATATCTCAGCCGACTCGGCTGATATTTAAAACAGGGCTTCTAATATAAACATTAGCATCTGCCCCCAGTTTTGTTCTGAAAAACAAACCCGCACTGATGTTGAATATGACAAGGTACTGATCAACAAATCAATCACATCTAAATCTTCAAACATATCAAACAAAAGTTGTACTGCTACAGAAATCCCTGGAATGTTTAAAATTACTAATATGGTTAGTGTTTATTGGTGCCAAAATAAAAGTTTTGGTCCCCACCTAGTTAGTATTGAAAACTTAAATCCCATCTCAATGTGGACATATGCAAGAAGATTCCAGTGCTGGAAGTCCAAAGAACCGCAATTAACTCCAAAAGTGGCAATGATCATTATACGACAAATATGTCCTGTTCTTCGATGTCCAAACAAGGTAACAGTTTAAAACAAGCTTATAAATGTTTCAAAAATTAGATCTCATAAATCTTCTAGAAGCAAAAGAATTTAAACGATTACATCTACTGGTTTCTCCAAATTAAAACAAAATAACATTTTTTTTTAAGAAAGTGCCAAATCCTTATTATTTGAGTGCTCAATCATATCAATTAACGCTTTCCACCCTCAGACCAACCTAAATTCCCAACTCGATACATATATGCATGTGCACGAAAGTTCCAATGAGTAAAGTAAAAAAGGTTCTGCAATTAAACCAAAGCAACAGAAACATTATACGACAAACTATTTCATGACAAATTAAATCTTTGCTCACCCATATGGAAACAAAATAACACTTTTCAACTTATATTACAGCTGCAAACAAGCATACCTTGAAAACTCACTAGAAATCCAATGGCCATGTTTACTAACTGTTCCTCCATATCCAACAAGCTCACATTTTTTGGGAAACTTCTGACACCTTGTAACCCTAAACTACAACGTCGATAAGAACACTCCTACATAGCAAGCTGATACTTTTCAATCTTATTCTTTTTCTAAAACTTGATTTTCACCTCAATGTCGGCATGCATGGGTGAAACTACAAAAGTTATAATGTAGAGAATGCCAAGGACTCCAATTGAACCAACATGCAATAGCATTTGCACGGCAAACCATTCCACAACAACTTAAAACTTTCCCCCTCAGTAAAAAAACCAAATCTTTCTAGATCTCACCAAACCTCGCGAACTCAATGCAATCAATTCAACAGTGTACAATGCTTGATAATGTCCTGTTCCACGATGTCCTAACAAGGTAACAGTTTAAAACAAGATTATACATGTATCAATATTATATCTCATAAATCTTCTAAAAGCAGAATAATTTAAATGATCACATCTACTGGTTCCTCCAAACAAAAACAAAATAACATTTTTAAGAAAGTGCCAAAGCCTAATCGATTGACTGCCCCATCATATCAATAAACACTTGCCATCCCAGACCAACCTAAATTCCCAACTGAATACAAACATGCATGTGCACACAAGTTCCAATGTGTAAAGTAAAAAAGGTTCTGCAATTAAACCAATGAGAAACAACATTACACGACAAACTATTTCACGACAAATTAAGTCTTTCCTCACCCGTATCGAAACAAAATAACACTTTTAAACTTATAATACACCTGCAAAATTAAGATACCTTGGAATCTCACTAGAAACTAAATGACCACATCTACTTATTTGTTCCTCTATATCAAACAAACAAGCATTTTTGTGGATTACTCTGAAACCTTTGTAACCCTAAATGACAAGAGCACTCCTACATATCAAGCTCGAATTTTTCAATCCTATTCTTTTTCTAAACCTTGATTTCCACCTCAATGTGGGCATGCATGGGCAAATGACAGAAGTTCAACTGTGTAAAGTGCCAAGGACTCCTATTGACCCAACACACAATGGTGTTTGCCAACAAACGGTTCCACAACAAGTTACCACTTTTCCCCAAAGTAACAAAACTGAATCTTTCTAGATCTCACAGAACCCCACGAACTCAATGCAATCAATTCTAATGCAGAGAATGCTCCAATTGACCCAACATGCAATCCACGAAAATTACGACTTTTCCCCTCAATAACAAAAACCGAATCTTTCTAGATCTCACAGATTCTCACAAACTCCATGCAATCAATTCAGAAGTGCACAATGCTAAATAATAAACCTTAAGCATAAAGTCCAGCAGCATTACCTCTCATTCCCATTGAACCTCGCCCCCAGATAGAACGCCACTGACAGTAGCCACGAGTCGCTGTGCACGGCAACCAGCGACAGCCAGTCCCTCCGGTTCATCCCGTCCCTCGCGAAATTGATCCCCAACGCCGGCTCCGGCAGCTCCGGCGGCACCTCCTCCGCCGGCAGCGTCACCTCCCACGAGCCGTTCGGGTGACCGTACAAGCAAAGATTCTCCTTATCTGCAAGATCCAGACACAATAATATAAAACCCTACTTTCTCCACAGAACTGCGTCAAATCCGCTCCAAATCAGATCGAGAGGAGTCGAATCACCTGGATCACAGAGGCCGTAGAATTCCTCCACATCTGGAGCGAAGTAGTGAGAGAAAATTAGAGCTACCTGTAGATGGACCCAAAAAAAAACTTTTTTTTATTTCTTTTTTCTGGAAATTTACCGTTGGTGAGGGCGCGGACGATGCCGGCGCGGCGTCCGCTGTAGTCCTTGAAGATGTCTTCGACGGTGCGAGGGGCGGAGGAGATCGAGGGCATCTCCATGGCCGTCGATCGCGGGGGGGGGGTGGGGGGGGGGGGGGGGGAGTGTGTGTGTGTGCGCGCGCGCGCGCGCGTGTGTGTAATCTTGGGGACGATAACGAAGAAAGGGACAAAAAACGAAGACGAGAGTGAGGAGGTTAAGGGGCCGTTTGTTTTGCGTAAAAGTCCGTAATTCGTAAATACTTACAATCCAGTTACAACTATGGCGTTTGTTTGGACCGTAATTCGTAAAAGACTTACACAACCCAATTATCACTCACTTTTAACCCAATTAACACTCATTTACAGCCCAGTTATAGTTAATTTTGTGGTCATCAATTTGTATTATTTTTTTTTATTTAATATTAATTTTTTTTAATATTTAACATTTTTAATATTTATTTGCAATATTAAAAACTTTTTAAATCACTAAATAGTGAATTTTGTGATCAATTTTTTCACTTATGACTTAGACATTACGACAACCAAACCCGTAAAATGCATACATTTTTTCACTTACAACTTTATATTACCACTAAATACCATAAAGCTTACATGCATGTAACTCATTTACAACTGTAAAAGACTTTACCATTACGTTTACGTATTACGACAACCAAACAGGCCCTAAATGGCGTTATTGCTTGCTTTTTATTCTGTTTTGGATCTTGCATCTTGTGATCACGAGATGGACGGTGGACAATAAAGGATGGTTTTCTTTTTTTTTTTTTTCTTTTTCTTTTTTTCTTTCTTTTCCCTCTTTTTCCTCCTCTTTAGTTATTTTTTCGCTTCTCTTCTCTCTATGCCCAATTGAATATATTTTAATATGCGAAAAATTAAATGATAAACATGAAAGATATTTTAGATTTTTGAGTGCCGTGAAATGATAGAATTCAGGTATTTTATGGAGTCACTCTTGATACAATGGTGAAAGAATAAAATGAATCTTGCTAAAAAGAATATTATGGTTTGGATGTTGAATGCTGAAAAAATGGACATGAAAGTGCATTTTTTTTTTTTAAAGTTTTTGGATCTTGTTTCTGGGGTGAAGTAGTTTTGATGTTAAATTTTCCATAATTAAGTCTTTTAGCTCCAAAAGAACAGAGATGATGATGTCCTATTGACTTTGAGCCATGATGTATTAACCATAGTTAGTTTTCTCCAAAAGTTAGGTTTAACTCTAGTTTAGAAAAATCAAGTCAGACAAGATTTTTCTCAACTTTAGCCATGTTTGGCTTCCAAGTTATGCAATTTTCTAAACTATTGTGTCATTAGTCTAATAGATTTTGGAGTTAAAGAAAAATTCAGTAACAGTGAATTTTTTTTTAACTAGAGTTCCCACCCCCCCCCCCCCCCCCCCCCCCCCCAAACTCGAGTTGAGGCTAACTTTCAGGGCTAGCTAAGTATGATTTATTTAACTACAAATAATAGTCAAATGGACCATCAAATTAGTTTTTTCGAGTTAGAGAACTTTAACTCGAGAAAATACAGTTTAGAAAACTTAAACTCAAAGCCAAATGCTCCAAATTAGAGTTTGGGATAACTCTATTTGTATTCGAGTAGAACATAAAACTAGCAAATTACAATTGAAGAAACATTAGGACACATTAAGTAACAATATGAGTTTTATATGAACACTCGTAATCTATGTGCTAACCAAATATTAAGGTATGATTTCTTATTATTTGTGTTACTTAATAAAAACATTATTCGCATTTTATAATTTGGCATAGCTTCATTCTGACAATTTTTCAATCATTTTATACGTAGAAAGTAAGGTTGGTTTGTTGAAAAACTTAGAAGATTTCAGTAGACATTGACCGAAATTTTATTGCGGATGAAATTTAATAACCAAATTGTATGCTAGCTATATTTAGATTAGTTTTTGGCTTTGAAGAAACAAATTCTTTTTTTTTCCTTTTTTTTGGAGAAAACCGTAGCTGAAAATGATTTGTATCGCCTGCCAATATGAGACAAAATTGGTGTATGAATAAACATATTGCTTGATTGATCAAACACCGAAAGTTTAGAAACAAAAAAGAGAAATTTTGAGGACCAACCTCAAGAGAAAAGATAAAGTTTTGATCTTGAAAATGTGGTTTTCCCTCGAAAACACAACTATAAGTAAGTTTCTTCAAGTAAATATATAAAAAGAAACGAATATAAAAAGTATCCAAATAAACAATACCTTACTAATAAGTAAGAAAATCAAGAAATTAGCAAGACTCCTTTAGTAAAGAAACAAATTTTGGCTTATCCCCTCATAATAAATACAATTAGCAAATTTATGTGTCACTTTTCAAAACCCAATATTAAAAACAATTAGGTAGCTAGTTAGTTGCCAGTTACTGAGAACACCTTCATAAATATTGTAAATTTCCATTTGCAAATATTTATGAAATTAATATAGATAAAATCCTGCCTTTTCGTCAAGGATCTTGGAGAAAACTAATCTCAGTAGTGTTAGCATCAAGCCTCGTATCACAAGCAAGTGCCCACTTCACATCTCTTTATCGATATAAACATAAAGCCTCTATGTTAATTGAGAGGCATATATGTTAAAAACATTTTGTACTGAAGGAGGAAAAGGCTCAGTATACTGACAGATAACCAAACTTATTGTAACAAAGCACAATGCTTGAACCAGCAAATCACCATTTTATTTCCTAATTACAAAGGTCACAGTATTCACAGATACAAGCCTAACAAACTTGAAAGAAAGAGGAAGAAAAAAAATTATTATGGGACTAACTGGACTATAATCACATTATATAAAAAGTCGAAATAATACACTATTATACAACATAATCACATCAAACTATAGCAAGTCAATCCAAAATAATTCTTGAAGGAAGGAGCCCCCAGGTGCATGCTCCTCTGTGTATGTCTCCTCACACGCAACAAGCTTCACAATGGCGCGAGCTGAGAGCTTATTGCTGTACCTTCGTCTCAGCTCGATGAAGCTCCTGAGTAGTACATTTTCGAGCCAGTAATCTAAATCTCTCTTATCTTCCAGTAACCATGTGGCTGCAAGTATCTGCTCCATAGCCCTTGCATCAATCTCCATCAAAAATCAGACCCGATTGTGCCACAGAACCTCTTGCTGATCTCCTTCGTCACATAATCAGCAGGGAGTCAAAATCAAAAGGCGCAAAGTTCACGTTTTCATCCATTGATTTCAGGAATTCTTCCACCCACGCCTCCTCCCCACCACTGCCGTTGCTCCCACTGCTGCATTCAGTGTTAGTCTCCACCACCTCTTCTTCTACTGGCAGGTTCAGGTCCAAAAATGCGCTAGGAACTTGTGTGGCCGTTTCGGTGAATCAGAGAACTGCTGCTGCTCTTTGTCACAATTGAAAGATCAAGCTTTCGTTTACTGGCCACTTGTTTGTTCTCGGATTCTTGTCTCGAAGTGACCAATACGTTAATATTTGGATGCCTGCCTGTGGCCTCGGAGCTGGATTCTACTGACATCTTCATTCGCCATCTCTGAGCTGACAGAATCCTCTCTTCGCAGAAGTCAACACCATCTTTCCTTGGCGAAGAATTTTTACCACAAACTCTATTTGAGGTCACCACAAATATGGCATTGTTGATCCCAAATTCCCGTCCATGGAATCAGAGATTTTGCCCGTGCGAATAGCTTGTGTCAATTTGTCTTGTACCATGAAGTCAGCTTTCTCCACATTCTCAAGGAAGACTAAAGACGATGGCTTCTTGCTTATCTCTCCAGCAATGTGATCAGCAACTGTCTTCCCTCTGGAACTCGCATCATATTTCCTGACCTCATGTTGGTCACAGAGAGAGTCTCGGCTACTCATGCTATCTTGGTAACCTAAATCAATGGAGATCATGTTCTCTCTGCTGCCAAACATCAATTCTGCCAGAGCTGTTGCCGCAATCTTCTTGCCGACCTTATCGGGACCGAGAAAACTGAGCCATATGTCACCTTTAAGGCTCGCCCTCCGTCTCCTTTCATGCCCAGATCTGCACTGAATTATGGCTAGGCTTATAACACTTATGGCTGCATCCTGTCTGCGAACCTTATCTAGGAAACTGCTGTGGAATGCTTTGAAATTACTTGGATCAATCTTTTGAGACACATTGGATGAACTCAAACAGCCTTTGGAGCTGAGAGGCTTTGATGATCTCTGAACTCAATGGGCTTCTTGGATGGAGAACAACGAGCCAACTCCTCAGTGCCTGAAGGTTTGTGAAGAGTGCCCAAAACCAAATCAGTCATTACAGAGGTCACAGATGAAGGTGAAGTGCGGTCTTCGTGCGTACTCAAATCTGACATGGCACTTTGGTTAGACCTCAAGCCCTCTGTATGGAGTTGTTCACTCCTGGAAATTCCAACTTGAAGTCCAGATATCAAACTGTTGTTTTTAGGTTCCGACACCAGAGGCAATGAGATGCTGTGGCTGCCTGCAGTTATCTGCTGTAATCCCACTGTCACAGGGAGTGCAGTGCTGATCCCACTCGGACTTTTAGTTGCACTAGGACTTATGATGCCGGGATTGATAGATCTATCCTTATCCGAAACAAACGGTAGACCGATGATGGGTGGTAGCACCTGGTGCTTGTTTGGCTCAGGCTTCGGAAATCCCTGATGGAGTCGCTGGCAATGATCGTTCCACTTCTTTTGCAAATCTGCAACTCGAGCATTCAATACTTTCTCATCATTTTTAACCTGCACTGAATAAAAATGTAACTTTTTACAACGGAAAGAAGTTAATAAAACCTACACCCATATTGAAACAAATTAAGTTTGGGAATGAAAATACCAAACTACTAGAAAGCCATGCTTCTTTAGATATACCCAAAAAAAAAAAAAAAATGCTTTATGAAGACAGATTAACCAAAAATGAATCATATAAGGTGAATGATTTTGTTTTCCCTTTCTTTTAGTTTCTGTTTATCATCTTATTGTTAACCACTTCACCCAATAGCTAAACTAATATCCTATAGCTAGATACTTCATTGGGCGGGGGAAGACTTGCAGCATGAATACTGGAGAAAATAACATACTCTAAGTTGACAATAATGAGTTTTGTACCCAAGACCATCGAAACCTGATGCCCGGATTCCATGTTCGTACACAAGAGGTAACTACTTTACCCACAATGTATATATATGCCTTTGGGCCGTATGAAGGCCTCCTGAGTGAATATTTAAGTAAAAGCATTAGTAAAACCACACATATATATATAATTGCCACTTTTGAACTCAGATCCTTGAAACCTAATGCTCAGGTACCAATATTAGATAACCACTTTACCCAGATTTTATGTTGATTATTGTGACTAATAATTATTATGAAAACTTAATACTCAACCATTACTGTTGTTTTGTTGTTATTCAGAAGTTGGTGCACCTTGCTCCTCCAAGGATTTGAACC
>JAVJIF010021751.1:0-69888 GCA_038442645.1 Agave tequilana
TTGCAAGGCCTTTCCACAAAGATGGGCATTGCTGAAAGGAGGGTCGACGCTATCAAGTCCAATATTCTAAATGTCAGATATCGACGAACTATTGGAAGGCAAAATGTAAATTCGGATTGCAGATAACGGAAAAATTTCGGAGACATATGCTCAATTTCGTAGGTTATATATATAATATATATATATATATATATATATATATATATATATATATATATATATATATATATATATAGAGAGAGAGAGGAGAGAGACTTGGTCATTCTTGAAGGATTCGGTCTCCCGAATCCTTCCCACTCGAATACCAACATCCGACATTCGAATACAAGATCTACTCTGTTGAAATTAATATATATTATTTCAAGTATTTATAAATCAAAAATCAAGTTTTTGAATACTTTTGCCTATGCATAGGAAAAAAAAACGAAATGCCTAAATAGTGAGTTGGTTAGTTAACAGTATAGAACATTTGAAACCTAACAAAATTAGTTTGTAACGGTTTTAAAATGTTTAGATCATGATCAAATGGTCGGATCGAGAATTTGGATGTCTAAATACATAAATCTAACCAACCCTCTACTATCTGCCGTCCATTTTACGCCGCTTGATGGATGGCAAAAAGTATTCAAAACACTTGATTTTTAGTTTATAGGTAGGTACTTAAAATAATATAGATCAACTTCAACGGGGTGGATTTTGTATTCGAACGTTGGAGGGTTGTATTTGAGTGGGAAAATTCGAGCTCGAATCCTTACGGAATGACACAAGTTTATATATATATATATATATATAAGGAATCTGTACCTCAGCCGCCAGCTGAGAGAGACTCTCTCAGCTGGCGCAACTTGGCTGAATTTCACCATAATTTGGGGTGTTGTACCATGGTCGCAATTTTATATGAGGACTGTGATTAAGTCACAGTGTTTTTATGAGAGTTGTTGTCATGCTCGCAGTCTTTTCTAAGGACTGCGACCAAGGTGCGACAAGGTTGCAATTCTAATACACTGAAAATATATGCTTTTTTAGGACTACGACTATGTTATAGTGGACTGCGACCATATTGCAGTAAGTTTGCGATCATATTGAAGTGACAGCTGAGAGAGTCTCTCGCTGGCGGCTGAGCTATATATATATAATATATATATATATATATATATATATATATATATATATATATATATATATATATATGAGAAAAATGTATATCAGCCCGCGGGCTGAGAGAACTCTCTCAGCCTGCGCTGACGTGGCTCAATTTTGCACCCCACTAACTTGCGGCCCGCTTATCGAAAGAAGTTAAATACCAAATACCCCTTATGAAAAGCTACTTTTTCGGTAAAAGACAGTGAATGCTGCTTCTTTAATTTTTTATCTGATTTGATATTTAATGATTTTTAATATAGTCGCAGTACTTATGAGAACTGCTACCACGGTCGCAGTCTTTTCTAAGGACTGCTACCAAGGTCGCAGTCTTTTTCTGAGGACTGCTACCAAGGTCGCAGTGTTTTTATGAGAACTGTTACCACGGTCGCAGTCTTTTCTAAGGACTGCTACCAAGGTCGCAGTCTTTTCTGAGGACTGCTACCAAGGTCGCAGTCTTTTTCTGAGGACTGCTATCATGGTCGCAGTGTTTTTATGAGAACTGCTACCACGGTCGCAGTCTTTTCTAAGGACTGCTACCATGGTCGCAGTCTTTTTCTGAGGACTGCTACCAAGGTCGCAGTCTTTTTCTGAGGACTGCTACCAAGGTCGGTAAAAAGTTGTGAGGGAGGGTATTTTTGGAAATTACAATGTTGAGGTGACTGGCATTAAATTGGGCGGGATTTTACAGGATTTTGCCCGCCAAAATTATTACAGATGTGGGGCGGTGATGTTGCCACGCCCGCAGGCTGAGAAAACTCTCTCAGCCCGCGGGCTGAGGTACAGTAAGCCCTATATATATATATATATATATATATATATATATATATATATATTATATATATATATATATATATATATATATATATATCCTAAATGTCATAAATGTCCTAAAATATCACATATATGGTATCTTTATATTTATAATTTAATAAGTTACACTAGCAATAATTTATCTAATTACATCCAATAAACATAGTGGCTTCAAATAAAAATTCAGAAATGTCTCAAAAGGTTTCATGATGACTAACTATTAACATTAACATTAACATTAACATCAACAACATGTCAAAGCCTCATAGATTATAGTCGAACATTCATTCACGAGCGAGAATCAGTTAATGGTGCCCTAATTCGAATTAATTACCCTTAATGATGTGAATCAAATTATAAATGAGCGAGTAGTTTTAAGTAGAAGAAATGAGAAAGAGCACTCGTCTTTGAGATTCGTGATAAGTCATCGGATACAAGAGCTCACCGGAGCGGAATCTATGATGGAGAAGAGAGATGACAGGGCTCGTCGAAGCTTGGCAGGGCTTCCTGGGTCCTCGTCTCCTGGGTTCTCGTCGGAACTCGGCGGAACTCAGCAGGGCCTCATCAGGGCGGAGCTCAACGGGACCTTGTCAGGGTTGGTGGAGCTCGTCGGTCTTGACCGGGCTTCCCGGGTCCTCATCGGGGCTCGTGGAGACTCGTTGAAGATCGTCAGAGGTCAGTTGAAACTCACTGAAGGTCGTCGGGGCTCATGGAGACTCGCTGAAGGTCGATGGTCATAGAGACCTCATCGGAGGTCAGTCGAGCTCATATCTTTCTCTAGCCTCCTCGTTTTTCTCTCGCGCGCGCGATGAAATTAAGGTTGCGAACGAGCCCTAATTCCTTTTCTTCTCTTCTCTTATAAAATAAGGTTGGGTTGGGTTAATAGGTTCAAACCCAAAAGAAAAAATAAAACAATATAAAATGTCAATTTCGGCTAATATTTGGAACCCTAAAATTGGTGAAATTTCAGAAATTTGCCAAAATTTCAGCGACATTAACCCCATTTTGAAATTTGACATGGGGTAGCCGATTTCGTGTCGGTCACATGAATTGCCCGACATTTCGGCCGAAATTTCAAAATGTCGGTCGATATTTAGAACACTGATCAAGTCAACCTTGGACAGCATAATCCAAGAACTCATGAGATTGTCCCTCAAGATTGATGATCGAAATCTAGTCGATGGTACGCACCGAAACAAACATGATCGTCAACCAACTCCTCTTCCACCATATCAATTATCACCACATCAACCACCACCACATCAAGCGAGGTTACGTCAACCTTCACCTCCACAACAACCTTCTCATCCTCAACTTCCACGGAGACTACAACGATGTCATCTTATTGTTGATTCCATGGAAGAAAATGTTGACTTCATCGATAAATATGCAAATAATGTAGGAGAGGTAGATTTCCTAATTATATTTGTGACAAAAGAAGAGAATACTCAAGTCCTGATGAGTTTAGAACCCCTTCTTTTGATGACAGTCTTGATATTGAGTGATTTGGATTGATGAGGTTATAAGCTGTTTGACATGGCATATATTCTCATGGAGAATCATGTCAACTTTGCGGCTTACAAACTTAAAGGAAGAGCATGTCGATGCAACAAAGCAAACGACCTATAAGAACTTAGAGGTGGATGAAACGACTTTTATAAGGCAAATTTCTCCCTCCAGATTATCATCAAAAAAATTTCAAACAATTTGAGAGTTGCTTCCAAGGAAATAGAACCGTTACCACATATACCAAGGAGTTCTATTGGCTTTCTTCTGGCTACGGATTAGCTATAACTAAAGAACAACTAGCGGCAAAGTATAATAGTGGGCTCATGTATTCAATTCAAAAACACGTGTTCTCCCTTGATGAAGCCCATAACCTTGCTTTGGACGTAAAAGAGATGGTGATTCGGCTCCTACCTTTCATGAGATCTTATCGGTCGAACGAGACAGCCGTACAACATCAGCAACCACCAATCAAAGAGCAGTCAACCAAGCAACAAACAATCAGATGAGTGATCGAGGTATTTAAACTGGTGTTACTCTCATTCAGAAACCTTAAGTGGCTGTCAGCAAAGCAAAATCTCTCGATGATAACAATTTAGTTATGAAGCATATTCTATCTATTCCTAGTCCAAAAAAGGGAAGCTAAAGTTCATACTCATATGCGACCAAGGCAAGTTCTTGGTGGAATCAAAAGAGACAAAGCAAATATTTGCTTTGGTGTCAAAGAAGAAGTCGCTCCATCTATTGAAGTTCTCGAGAAGATGAAGCACGTGTTGGAGGAGTTCAAAAGAGTTATTCATGACGAACTTCCAGAAGGATTACCACTCATGATAGATATTCAGCATCATGGTGTACCTATTCTTCATGGTTTCGAAGATCCTTTCATACGGAAGGAGAGTGCTAGAGATGAAAGCTTTAAATTTTTCAAGTACATATCTTCTATTAGCACATTGGCGCAACGTGTTCTGTGTGGTATGCCAAGTTCTATCTCCAATTATACTTTGAAAGATCTTTATGGAGTTGAACCAATAAAGTATGGGAGCATGGTTTATGTGTATGGCTGAATGATAGAGGAACATCAACCAATTGGCATTGATCATCAACCGATCCAGATGATTACATTGAAGATTCGATGACGCAACACTACATGGAGTTTGATGAAAATCGTCAAAGCGAATCAAGATTTTAGGATCACACTTTTCCTCTAACCGAGTTTACTAAATATGCCATCATACATGGTTCTATTGATTGGAACTCTAGGACGATTTCTTTTGAAGAGGGAGAGACTGATGTAGGAATTTAAGGCAGTCGCGTATCAGCAGTTCGATTGTGTCTAAGAGTTTGTTTTCGGGTCCAATTTGGATTCCAATTCTTTTCATTTTTCTTTATTTATTTTAGTTTTCCAGTCTGAATTGATTTCCGATTGTTTTATTTTCCTCTTATTTAATTAGATTTCCTAGTTAGACAAGTATTTCTTTTATTTGTCTGTATAAGGCCATTGTATCTTTATTTTTGTATTCAACTTTTATTCAACTTTTGATTATCAATTAAATTCAATTTTTCCTCTCTCGTGGATCCGAGTTGCTATTCTTTATTCGCGGATTCGAGTGTTTTCCTATCAAAAGGCATCATTTAGTGTTTGTTGGTACTAGAACGAAATCTAGCTGGCATTGTTCGCTTCCTTATATGCGTCATGATTCTTCCTTCTAAAATACATCATCAGTTAATGAGATACATTGCTTTAATCCAGCTAATCAGACTGACACAAATATGAAATCATAATTCCTAAGGCATATAATGAGATAATTATCGAGCAAACACTAATGCATACAGTAAACCGTATAAAATCAGTTCAAATTATAACAAAATATATCTCATGCCCACATTAAGAAATCAAAATTCTACTTTTACAATCAGCAATGATTGGAAATGAATGTAATGTAGGTAAGAACAAGATACTGTGAATAGATAACCATGGAACAAGAAAGATTAGACAGACCATGAACCATATAGGTGATTACATTCAAAAAAAATAAGGCAGCAAGTTCAGAAAAATGTGATCAGTATTAAAAAGAATTTTTAAGAGTAAAAAACACAAGAACTAAAATGGAAAGAGATAACCTTGTTTTCCTGATCATTGGATTGTATGACGATAGACTGAGGAAGTACACCTTTGTCAACACAACGAACATATGGCTGTATCTTCTCTTCCAACAGAGTATTTAACTAAAATTGCATTAACATGGAAATAATAAGTCAAGTAAATATAAAAAATGCACTGTGAACATGTGGTTACAGATAGCACATTGTAAATCTAAAACTAACTCCATTCACCATGATCTCTGTTGCATGAAATGGTTATTAATAAAGCTTCATAGGTTTGCTTTTCTTAAAGCCATCAATATCAACCTGACTTGGTGCATAGTTAGTAAAGTGATCAAATTTCAACTTCTGATGCATAAAATAGCTAATAAACCCAAAGGCCCAGATTTTAGGTAATAGACGATAACTTTCAGCAGATATTGCATGTAAGTTATCACCATGTTTGCAATCGTAGGATATTATTTGTGTAAGACAATAATATAACACAAATTTGCAAATAAGAGCACAGCCAGCCTACAGCCAACCTGTATTTCTAAAGAAACATGAAAATATAGTCTGAAAATATCTCCATAGTAGGTTCAGGCAGAAGAAAATAATATTGTGCCTTGGCATCAAACTGATGCATTCATAATTTCTACATCTATTATAAGGCTTAAAGTTCATTTTTAGCCTTCTTGGTAATGAATGCATCAATTACTTGAAGCTTCCTACAAGTAAGAAGAAAATAGTGTTTACCAATTTGTGCATCTGTCTAAGAAATGCCAAGATTCGGAAGACTAGCACATTTTAACCCGCGTCTTGTTAAAAAAGGGTAGGTAGGTTACTGCAAAATTCCTTCAATGATCATTATGAGTATGAAATCCACCTCAATTCTATTGTTCAGATTGTACCAAGAAAAAAAAGAAAGCTTTTGAAACAAACTCCCAGATCAGTAATATACAGTCCCCAGTAGTGTTACATTTACTTTAGCCATTCAAGTCAATGTTTATAAAAACCCTTAAATTTTTTGAATTGACAAAAATAAATAGTGTAATTTGAATTTCTATATATAAATAAATTCCAATCATTTGCGCAAGGGTCAACCTTTTAATCAATTAAAATTCAGTCCTTAAAAATGCAACCTATGATTCCCAAAATAAGTAATGTGAAGATCACTTAATGGTCAACATCTAAATGCTTGTTGTTGAGGATGTTATAGTCATTTAACAAATTTGCATAATTGATATGATGGTATAGTGATTATGATGGTATAATAAGAGAGCTAGCCTCATGTTGAGGTGGTGAAGTTTCCTCTCTTATTCTCTTCTGCTTCTTTCTTTCTTCATTCTTATTCCTGAGTCCTGCCTAAGACCTCCTAACATGGTAATCATAGCATTTGGATTCCATTGGGTTACTCAATATTGGTTCCATCACATTGCTCTGCTTCATAAAATATCATTTTCTTCATAGTTCTCAAAATCAATAAACCATTTTCCTATCTTCATCTCCTTAAAAACTCTTTTCCTATTGATCTATTCCATGTTAATACAGTAGGATCTCTCCTTACAAAAAAAAACATTTTGGTGTATTCCAACGCGGTTTGTTTGTGTGTGTGTGTGTGTGCGGGTTTTTTTTTTTTTTTTTTTTTTTTTTTTTTTTTTTTTTTTTTGTGGGGGGGGGGGGGGGGGGGGGGGGGGGGTGTCGCTCTTGGGGTGCATATCCATGTGAGGAGATCTCTGTTGAGACCGCACTGAACCAAATCAGTTAGAGATCTTTCCATAACAGTTCAAGATCTTTCCGAACTGGTTTGACGTTCTAAAAGCCAGTTTGAGGTCTTTCTTGGTTCAAGATAACATCAGATCCTTGAAAAATCATATCATCAGCTTGCATCATCCTCTCTTGGATTGCAGCGCTCTTTCCTGTCTCAACATCATATCGTCATCCATCTCATTCCCCAGTCTTCAAATGCATCTTCGATTGTGTTCCATACAACATCGTTTCCTCTTCAAGGTGTCTATTCGTCTCTAGCTGCTTACATAATATGATCTCTTTCCTGCTGCAAGTCCCCAGTAGATACGGCTACTTTCCCATGCGCCAGCATCCTGTGATTTGCATTGTTGCACTTGCTGGGTTCAGATTACTTCTTTCTTCGGATGCTGTAATTTCCACGAGTCATGAGGGTGAATATGGCACTCGTGGATGGAGTAAAAGTTAGCTTAGGAGGGCTTTTGTCGTACTTGTAAATAAGCTTGTAAGCATAATCATTGTGAAAAACCAGCATAGTAGTAAGAATGGTAAAGTTGATCATTGTTAAGCTATAATGGAAAACCAGCATGAGCTCGTCAAGGAGTATTTTCTACTTCTTCTCTGCATGATAACAACTTAATGCACCGTCTCCATCCAATGGTTCAAATTCTGATTATTCCTTCTGAAGAGTATAATTCCTCAGATGTAGCTAGCTTAGACCATCCAAGTCACAGGTTATGCATGACAAGTTCATCAACAGCTTCAATATTGACCCAGGAACCTCAAATCATTACACTAGTAAATCCAACCTCATCTGTGCATTTCGTGAGTTTTCTTCAAGATCATCAATCATTCTAGCTGGTGGAAGTTCATGCTCCATATCAATCATGCCAATTCCTCTTCTTCGCTCTAATGTAAACTGTCAACCATGTAACCAATGCTCCTTTCAATCTGTAAGCAAGTTGACAATAAATTATTGAAGTGATTGGTAGACTTTTCCTTTAAAATGATAGTTGGGTGCTGATAATTCATCCTCTAGGAAAGTAAGGTGTATCCTAGCCAATCCAAATCCAAAATGATATTTGAAAGTTAACTCAAAAGCGAACCCCATACTCTGGCACAGAATTATCCTAACAAATTGAAATCCATTACTGACTAGATAATGTCGGTCGGTTTGATCAACTAAATTGGTTGTAGAAAACAACAGATGAGAGGTTAATAAAAAATTTGGAGAACTGCCTGCAGCTAACACTAAGTAAAAGCTTTACAAGTGATTAGATTCACAAGGCATTACAAATGGACTTTAATTGAGTCTGCACTGTTTTGCATATATTATGATATGAAAAGAAGTTCAATAACACCTTTGCAGATCATAATAAGTGCAAGTGCAAATCAGAATACTCAATATGAAATCTTGCTTACACTAGAGATAAGCCTGAGATATAAATACCTTGTCTTGGCACCATTTTTCTTCCCATTGTTCATCTAGTAATTTATTTGCCATTTCTCGTTGGGCATTAACAAGGATCGTCATCTCTAGGAGCTTCTTCGGATCTTTCAATTCTTCTTCTGTCCATGAAGATCTAGTGAGTGGAAGCTCCAGTTCCTGTAAAAGCTCTTGCCAGAAGTAAATAAATCAATTCTCAAGCATCCCACACAGTTGTGCAAACAATATATACAATGACAAAGTCAATGATTAGTACCGGTCAATAGTTATCAATATTATAAACTAAAATGCCAATCCCACATATGAAATACCAAGTTTATAAAGTTCGGCTATGATGTGTTGTTTGAGCTAGAACCCTTTGAGTTGTGAAAAACCAATTTATGGACTCAAATTCATCACAGTAAATTGTGGACATTTTCCTTTAGGCTTGGTCACAGTGAGCAGCCACTTAACTATGAGACAAAAACCAGCATGAGCAGTCTCTAACTTATGAAATGATCAAAATAAACAATCCTTTCCGGGACAAGCACCTTGCCCCCTAATTAACCACAAGAAATGCTTTATAATATACAAACTACATCAAAGAACCAAATGGGTTTATTAGAGTGTGTAAGGGTAATCTTGTATTTTCCTATTTACTCCTCATCTATATAAAGAGAGGCAACCCCTAGGGTTATGTTGTTTATTTTCTAAAACCTAATATGGTATCAGAGGGATCCATCTTCCATCATCACATGTGCCTCCATCAACCACCATCACCTTCTTCTTCAAAATCCTAGTCGTCATTCATCTACTCTATCTTCTTATCTTCTTTTTCTTTTTCTTTTTCTTTTTCTTTTTCTTTTTAGTGAATTCAGATCTGTAAAAAAGCACTAAAAAGAAAAAGTTTACTATTCATGTGAACAGTAACCGTGGATATGAAGTGAACAGTAATCGCAGGTACACGTACCGTTCATCTCCATAAAAAACCCTAATCGCCATCATGTTCCAAAACCCTAGCATCTTTATGCTCTAAAACCCTAATCATCTTCAATTATCGCCTCATCTGCCTTTCGCTATCAAGTATTGTTGTTGACTAATCAGATCGTGTTATCAGTTACTTCTGCTGCTACTGCTAATTTTGACTAATCAGATCGTGTTATCGGTTACTTCTGCTACTGCTGCTAATTTTGACTAATCAGATCGTGTTATCGGTTACTTCTGTTATTGCTGCTAATTTTTATTATTGGATTATGCCATCAATACTGCTACTGTCTTCATCTACTCCTAGTGAGTATTGAGTTTGAGAATCTCTTAAAACCTTCATCTTTTACTGAGTTTGAGGATCTCTCAAAACCTCTATCTTTACTGAGTTTGAGGATCTCAAAAATCTCCTCTTCTACGGAGTTTGAGAATCTCTAAAATCCTGATTCTACTCAAGGAGATGATACGACAATTCGTGCAGTTTTTGTCCAAGTGTTTGGTTCGATTTAGATTCAGTCCGCTTCAGTTTGCACCTTCGATGTTAACATTAATGATTCAACATATTGACATCAACTTTAGGAATTCAACATTTGTTTCCCATAATTTCAATATTTATTGTTTATTAGTCTTTTGTTTAAGAAAACTTTGTTTAAGAGATGTTTTACTAGTCTTTGTAACAAGCTGGGCATAATTGATATTTATGCTCCAGCTTGAGGGGGGTATCAGAGTGCGTAAGGATAATCTTGTATTTTTTCTATTTAATCCTCATCTATATAAAGAGAAGAACCTCAATATAGGGTTATGTCGTCTATTTCCTAAAACCTAACCGGGTTCTTATTTCATTTGACTTGATTATTTGTGTACATCTTGCCACAGTGAACTTAAGAAATCAAAAGTGAGGCATAACAACAATCAAGGTTACCTTTATGGTCTGCTGGAGTGCCCAGAAACTCCAAGGTTTTTATCCTTGGCCCCGGCTCACCGGGGGGGTGGCAGGCAATTTCGCGCAGTCTAACACAAGATCTCGCTTTTAGAGACAAGGCCATTTTCTTTATCTTTACATTTCACAGATGCAGCTTTCCATATCCTAGGATGCCTAGTCCATGCATTTTGCATTTTCATTGCATGCCATGTATAAATGACAGAGTCAAACCAAAGAATAGCATGATCAAGATTGTTCACTATCTATCACCATGCTTAAAGCTTTTTACAACAGCAGTTTAACCTATGTAAATTCTCATTTTTTTGCATAAGTCCTGTACAGGGTGTCATGTATAACTGAGATGGTGCTTCTTGCTTATTCCAGCTCGCCCATTCGGGTGGGGAGAAGAAAGCTACTTTTTTTCTTTCTCCTTTTCTTCTTTATAGGTCAGATAAATTGGAAAAACATTGTGATGCTTTGGTTGGTTCAAATGCAATGAAAATTGAAGCAAACGAAATGGTATGTAAACAGTAAACCATGGCAAATTAAGTTGCTTATCGTCATTATAAAAAAGGAGAAGAATTCAACAGTTGAATAAATTAACAGAAAGAACTAAAATAAAAAAGACACTAGTTCTTACACCCCAATTGTCAGGTCGAGGTGGAACATCAAGCTTCATGACTTATGCCTCTAGTGCTTTCTTTGCCTTGTAATAAGGAACATTTTAATGATGACAGGGTCGTCCCTCGCTCGGATGGGATCTAAAGTGATAAGAGCTTGATAGATAAAGGAGAAAAATCAGAAAGCAATCTAAACTAAACTTCTCAGAGTCTAGTCGTACCAAACTAGTGCGGTGAAAAACTACAATCAAAATAATTACAGTTATACTGTCCCTATAAATCATAGCATATGGTTCAGATAAATGAGCAGAGAAGGGCAAATAGTTTACTTATAACTTCGGATGCAAGCTCTAAAATCAGTTAAAGACGATGGATATAGTTGATATGAAGAATTTCATTAAGTGAATGAGCAATAGCAAAGATGCTTCATTTTTTTACTTCCAGCCCAATAATTAAATTAATCTCCCAGTAAGCCTTTTCTCAGAAGACCAGGGATGATGGTTATTCTTTTCTTTCTTTTTTTTTTTTTTTCATTTTTTGGTGGGGAAGGGGTGTTGTTGTGGGTGGGGGGGGTTCTGTGTGCAGGTTTTCTTTGTCTTTTGTGCCTTTTTCATTTTCTGTGTGTACGTGCTGGTTTGGCTAGGTATCTTCCATATTTCTATTGTACTCCCAAATAGTTAATTATTCTTCGAGGAATATAGGGGCTTGCCTTTGAAAATTATTACTTTTCACCAATATAGTTCCCAAGGTAACTGTTTTCTTCTTCTTCACATTGGGCACTATCTCAGCGCATCACTAGTCCCCTCAAATATAATATAAAGAAACCAACATTTAGTAACCCCTTCCGTCACAAGTGTAGATCATTCTCACTAGCCATTAATTCTCTCTCTTTTCTCACATAATTTTTTGGTTACAAATTAGTCTTCTTTGATTTTTATCAATCAACATAGATCATTCTAGCTTCATAGAAGTTCATGTTTACCCAATGTCTACGACTCTACAAATATGGGGTTTCACTTTAAGGCTTGTCTGTGATAAGCAATGTACATAGATACTTCATAGAGGAGGATTACGTATTAGATATATATTGAATATTCGATAGAGAATAGTCAGATAATTCCTAAAATTTATAATGTAGAATCAAAGAATCTGAGGCATATCAGTAACAAGAAGTTTATAAGTTAAGGCATAAATGATGGATTCACAACTCAATTTGATTCATGGACACACTTATGTAATTTGCCCAACTTCATAAAGAATGTCAAGGACAATGACTTATTGGGGTAAGTATTGATTTTTAGAACTTAGCAGTTTATTTTATAATACATGCCTAGTGTATTTTTTTAAACATCTTAGTGCTACTAATTCATTATACTGTATATATAGTTTTCTCCACGAGGACCAATGATGTATCAGCATCCTGAATGTTTACTATTTTCTGTATCTACATATCATTATTTACACATTAGTGCAACATAGATGATAACAATCTATATCGTTTTTAGTAAAGTAATTTTAGCTTGAGAAGAAGTTACTGTTACAAAGCCTGCAAATATTGAGTAAAAATGATTAGGAAAAGTTTAGAACCATGATGTTTATATAAGAGCTACCCACTTAACAAACTTATGGAGACACTAGAAATCATCCAATTTTGCAATCTCGTAAGTGCCTTAATCATCAGACAGCTCAGTTAGCAGAGAGGCTAGGAAGTTCGATACATCTTTCTGAAATGTTGACTCTAGTATGTTCAGAAGTTTATTCTGAAGCTAAAGAAAGCCTAAATCTAAGTCGTCTGAGATATCTATGTGACAAAACCCTAATATATGCTAAAAATGAGAAGAAAAGGCAAGGTTTTCTATCCAGCTAGTAGGGTTTCAAGGTGAAATACTGATTGCTTGTTATGCTGGACAAGACTCCCTATATTTTCCTATTTTGTTGCTTGGCCAGCAATCCCCAATAACCTACTTTTGTTTTAATTTTTTTAATTTTTTTGAGAGGACCTACTTTTAAATCATGATTTGAAGTATGATCTGATACCAAATAAACAGCCAATACATATGGCCAATGCGACCGAGATGATAATGCATAATGGTTACGGCTCATACTACAAATTTTGATACCAAAAACCTGTGGCAGATACTGATGTTAAGTACCAAGATTTCAAACCTTGTTCTATATTGTTAGAATGTGTGTACCTAGGTAATTGACTTAACAAATTCTTAATTATAATTTTGTTTTTTATAGTAAATAAAGCTAGACTAATAAATAAAAGATCAAGAAAAGCCTATTCTTTATAGTTATGGGTGAAAAATTATTGAACTTTAGCTATGTTAATGGGGGATGATTTAAAGACCAAATAATTGATAACTGAAAACGAATTTTCCAAAAGATATCTTTAACCATTATCAATTTTAGCATGGAGGAGAATATTTTCTAATAGTCCACAATTACCACATAGAAAGGAGTGGGAGGACAAAAGGAATCTTTTAAACTTCAGGCTCAGGGTTTTGACACCATTTATAAACCTATAAGTTAAATATTTGATCCTTTTACACTTTCAAAGAAAGAGTTTAACTTTCATTGGTACAAAGTTGATACTCACGTTTTGCAAGTTCTGCCAACCAGGCTTTCGCTTCGCAACAACATCTCGAAGTTGATCATACCGCATTGATTCCTGAGAAGTGAGAAGCATGCATAAACTTTCATGAATACACCTCAGGCAAAAAATTAAACAATGTATGAAAAATAAACAAGAAATCAATTAGGTGCATGTCACTCTCAAAGCAAAGTGTTCTGCTGGTGGTATAATGAGGAATTACAACATCATGATACAAGAAGTAACAGAGCAAGAAATAACTACAAGCATAAACTCTCCAAAATGAAAAGAAACAAATGCATATCCTTAACCAGATAATTTAAGTTGCAAGGATACTGACACAGATGATACCATACAATAAGATAGGAACAGAGGGATATGGCAAATTTGCAGGACCAGGATATGACCATTGGAGATAAATCAAAATAAAAAATAAAAAATTACATAATTTGTCTGAAGAATGACTAGACAAAAACACGACCAGAACACACATAACACAAGTTAAACCTATATTGTAATTTGTAGTAGTATACTATATATTCATATTCCAAAAAAATTGTACAAGAAAGCTTGAAGCAAAAACAAAAGGGTATGCGTCCCTTTTTGGTCAAACATTTACATTAATATTTACAAGTTTCGTAATGGATTGTACATCCATGATAGAAGATTATAAAACGATTAGTGAGCAACATACTCAAGGACAGCGAAAACAAACTACCAATTCCAGCTCCATCCCCCATTAAGTCTTTCTTAGAAACATGGCCTCATGGCAATAAGCAATTAATCTGTTATACAACCGAAATTGTAAATAGGCTTGCCTTCTTAACTTAGAGAAATTAATGTCATTATTAGCTTTATCTATACTATGCTCTGTGCTAGTTGTTGCGTGAAAAAAAAGAAAAAGAACATATTAAGCCATAATGCTCATATTATTTTTGTCTTTGTTGTCTATTCTCTACCTTTCATTTCCTTCTAAAGCATGTGAAACATCGGCCCTTGCACTCAGCTTGGTCTATATAATTCAAGAATCAGGTCACCTTCTTTTGCATCTTCTCTGAATAGCCCATTACGGTCTTGGAGAATAGACGGCTTAACCATATATTGGGGTTGTCTCTATTTATATAGATAAGGTAAATAGGAAAATACAAGAATACCCTTCTACACTCTAATACTTTCCCTCAAGCTGGAGCATTGATACTAATCATGCCCAACTTGTTATAAAGACTAGTAAAAGATCTCCTAAAAAGATTTTTTTTTTAAACAAAAAAATAGAGAAAACAAATAAATATTGAAACTATTGAAAAAAAAAACAAGTACTAAATTGCTAACGTTGATCTCAATATGTTAAATCATTGACGTTGATACCGAAACTGCAAACCGAAGTGAACTAAATCTGAGTCGAACAAAACAATTAGACAAAAACTGCAAGAAATGGCATATTCATCTTGAACATAGTTAAGATTTTAGAGATTTCCAAACTCAGTAAAGGAGGGGAATCTGAGAGATCCCCAAACTTAGTAGAACTTGAGGTTTAGAGATCCTCAAACTCAATAAAGTAGAAAGGTTTTGAGAGATTCTCAAATTCAATACTCAATAGTAATAAATATCTGCAGTTGATGAAAAGAACGCCAACAACAATAAATGAATATAACCACAGTAGTAGTAAATGAAGACAATAATACTAGTGATGTCAGAATCAATCGGCAGCAAAAGAAATCAACAACAAAAGCAGCCGGCAATACCATCTGATGACTAGATAGTTGATGATGAAAAGCAGTAGAGGAGGCGACAATTGACGACTAGATTTTGGAGCATGGAGACGTCTAGGATTTGAAACTTGAAGTTGGCCAGAAGTTTTTCTTTTTTAATGGAGGAGATGGTCGAGCTAGGGTTTTGGATATGAACAGTACCCGCAGTTATTGTTCACAATGAAAGGTAAACTTGTTTTTTTTCATATCTAAATTCAAATTACATTTGATTGAAGAAGAAAAGGGAAAAAAACGAAAATAAGAAGAGGTGTAGATTGATGAAGAAAAGTAGGAGATGGTGTAGATAGTTGGCGGTTAAGGTTAGGGTTTATGGAGAGAGGAGATGGTATTGATTAATAGATGATGATGGAGGCAGGTGATGGAAAAGAGATCGTTTTGATACATTGTTAGGGTTTTAGAGAATAAACTGACTAACTCTAAATTGGAGGACTCTCTTAATATAGATAATAAGATAAATAGAAAAATACAAGAATACCCTTACACACTCTAATATAGCCACTGGCTGCTAGAATACTAGTGTGGTTCCAAAAGCATTTTCTATATTGATGAGACGATCCAAGGTGTGGATGAGATTTTCCTCGAGTTAAGAGGCAAAAGCCTTCATCCCAATGTTATGTGCATCTTTATCCTACGGCGACGTAACTTGGTTCCATCTCCAATGCTAATTAAGATGAATGTATAAGAATCCTCAGAAGCTTAGTTAGGGCATCACCTTCATTAGCAACAGTGAACCATTCAGCGTCAATTAAACAAAATACTTAATCTTGGTTATGTTTTACTTTTTTCTTTGGAGAGAGAAAGAAATGGGTATGAACAGGGAAGTTTTTGTTAAGCCCTTCTTATATAGTAACATCTAAAGTGATTTGAAGTACAAAATTCTTTCATGACTTTTCTATTACAAAAATTCCCTTGTTGATTAGAAGCCTTCACAAAGGAATTGTGTTTAATATGCCTTTCGAGAGTTTTGCAGAATTCCAAAGAGTAAAATACGTTAAACAGATTGCATGCTTCTATCGTATCAAACACCGACACTTTTGGACACTCCTTGGACACGTCAGGCACTTCTCAGAGGTTACTCAATATTCTAAAAAATATTTTAATTTAAGATACTTCTTGACCACATGTTCAACATTTCTCACACTCTTTTTTGTTCCTGTTACATGTTTGAGATATATATATATCTACTTTCATTTACATATCAAAGATTATAATTTAGTGAAAAAAGGTTGTCACAATATTAAGCTGTACAAGACTATGATCAGTTTAGATGGTTTTCAATAAAAGAAATGAGAAATATTTAGCTATCCCGTAGAAAGTTACAGGACTAAGGCCTACTCTTGTTACAAAGACATCAAAATTCATGATATGTTAAGCTCAGCATGTCGTCTGCGTGTATTTTTAATGCCATGTCATCGTGTCCCTGCATCCTGTTTCTTAAGGAGTTGTGTCTTGTGCACGTACCATGTCCGTGCATCTTGCGGATTACACTAGTCAAGTGAACTAATGGACTGTTGTTGTTACCTTTATGTAATATATTCTTTATGCAACTCTATTCGTTGTTATTCGTATATTATTTTACCTTACTGTTTAGAATGAGTAATTGGAATGATACAGCATTACAAGAAGTCATGCACTCTGGAGGTTAGTGCACAAATTTTATAATGTTATAAATTAATTGATAAGCTTTTATATTCTTATGACTCGTATTTCAACAATGAAGACGAACTGGATAAGATGCAAAATAGCAACAACCAGCACAAGGAAGTTTATGTGCATGCTACCTTTCTCCTCCTTTTTTCTCT
Organism: Agave tequilana; assembly: GCA_038442645.1. Classification (NCBI taxonomy): domain Eukaryota; kingdom Viridiplantae; phylum Streptophyta; class Magnoliopsida; order Asparagales; family Asparagaceae; genus Agave; species Agave tequilana. Next base: position 17,407 of record JAVJIF010021751.1, read on the forward strand.
CTTTTCTTTTTGTTATTGTTGTTTTCTTTTTTCTTTTATTTCTTTCCTTTTTATGAAACTATCTTCAAATGTTGGATTCACTAGAGTAAAGACTACATGTTAGAAAACTCAAATAATTGACAATAAAGAACAATAAAAAAAAAAAATTCAATGATGAACAAAATAAATGAACAAATGAATTTGAAAGAGTTTTATCATCTTGACATACCTCGTAAGCCCAACAAATTTTCTGCTTGACATCATCATCATATATGGGCCTGTTTGGTTAAGGGTGGAAGTGAGGAAGTGAGGAAATGATAATAGTTCCCTTTGGAACTTGAGAATTTGTTAGTAAGTTTTTCGGTGTTTGGATGTTGTTAGGAAGTGTAGTTTGAAAAATATTATGTCTCTTCCGGTGTTTGGATGATAATGTGGAAGTGGAAGTGAAAAAGTTGACCACAAAGTTGACCGCAAAATAATATTAAAATAAAAATTAATTAAGAAAAATAAAAATGGACTGTAATTAGAATCCAAGTGAAATTTACATAATCAAAAAATTAACTGTTTTGCGCTACAACTTATTACAAATGAGATTTACATGACCACAAAATTAACTGTAGCACTCTGGAAGTGAGGAAATGGTTGTGTAAAAGAGAAAATAGAAAAGGAAAAGGGGTTTTCTTATTTTCCTTTTCTGGTGTTTGGATAGATAGGGAAGTGATCAATTATACTTCCCCATTTCCTTACTTCCGCCCACTTCCTTCAAACCAAACACCCCCATAAGTGAATCCACCCAAACTTGAGGCATGGTGATGTGAAACGGGGACCCTATGGTGTGATATATCAGTGATAGTCTGAATTTTGCAACGTTTCACCAAAATAATGATCTTCGGTAGGAAAAGGAACTTAAAACTGATGATGTCACCGATGGATTTTAACAATTATTGCATGCGTAGTTTAGATAATCTAGTCTTAAGAAATCAAAGACAATATTCAGTTAATATGGCCTAGTCCTCTTCACAATATTCAGATCAAGAATTAACAAACACAAATAGAATCACACGCACTCACATTTATAGTGGACAGCAGATTAATATGATAAAATATCAGAGAATAACTTTTCAGCGTAATCAAATTAATAATCTGACTGCTGAATTAAATATTTTACCTACTGAGAAGCTACGTTCTCAGGTTTACTTTAGTTGCTATTGATTTGCCGTTGCTGATCCTTGACTGACTTTGAACTTGCTGTTGCAGGAACCGGAGGCATGTAAAAATCGGGTCGGCTCAGTTCTGTTGGACCTGATAGACTTCTTTGCTTCTAGAATCTTGGGCGGCAGCACATAGACGAGATCAGAGAAGGACTGGATCTGAAACTTGTCGACTTCCTCAAATCCACTCCTTAAATCTTATCCCAAATCCTAATCTCATCATGCGGTGAGGATAGCCGATCAGTTTGCCGGCGGTCGGTACATCGCGCAGAGGAAGCTCGGAAGGGGGAATTTCTCCACCGTTTGGCTTGCCTATGATACTCAGGAGCAGAGGTTCGTCGCCCTTAAAATCCAAAAAAAAAGTGCACCACAGTTTGCTCATGCTGCTCTGCACAGGGAACTTCACATCATTCACACAGATTTGAAACTGGAAAATGTTCTTCTTGTCTCCACTATTGATCCTGCGAAAGATCCATCTAAGTCTGTGCTTCCCCAGCCGTTGCTGTGGGCACTCGCAGAGGCAGAGAGGGGCTCGCCTTCGCCGCTCGCCGAGGAAGAGGGGAGGGAAATTGCTTGTTGTTGGCAGCAAGGAGGAAAAGGCCGGAATTGATTTTGGAATTCTTCTTCGTTGATTTTGTAATTCGTTGGATTTATGGTGAATGAGGCTTTGTATTTGGGTTTTGAATTGGATAGAGCAATTTTGATTTGTGATGGGTTCTCTTTGCTGGAACTCTGTGCGTGGTGAAGGAAATCAAAGGGAGAATCAATGAGGGGAGGTAGGGCCTGTCGGGTCCACGGGAAGAAAGAGAATAATTGGCCTTTTTTTTTTGGCTTTTGGGAAAGAATTGAATGGGATTTGTAGTTGGATTTGAGAGAGGAAGATAAGATAGTGGATATAACTAGGATATGGCTTCACACTCAAAATCCTATTTTGAAATGGAGTTTCACACTCAATCTCATCTTCAAATTTTCAGATAGAAAACTCAAAATTTTCATTAAACAATCTTCATTTTTTTACAACTTATTAGACTTTTGCCTTTATAGACTTACAAACTGAAGACTTTCTCCACGTAGTCGATGTGGGAAAAAAAAAGGAGAAATACAAAATTAAAACAAAGAAAACAACATAGACTCAAATAAATTAAAATACATCGACTGAAACAACTCGAACAGTGACGCTCCTTGGATGTCCGCATCATTCTCCCCAGGTGGAAGAAAACTCGACTCCGTCAAGTTTGATCTAGAAAGCTTCTGTAACGCTTTTGTACTTGCTGCAACTCACCACTCAATAGGTAATATTCATTTCAAACGATCAGATATTACTAGAATACATCAGATAATTTAATCATCTAAAATTTTATCACATTTCACTGCTGTATTGGGATGAATATCTGGGAGTGGACTCAATGTGGGGACTCTCAAAAAATGGCTCAGGGAAGGCTTACAACCAGTAGGTTGTTAGGGTTAAAATCAAATACCTGTAATCCACTGAATACCCAACATTGAAAATAGGACTAATTTCAAAATCTTTAAAAGATATAACATGAATATTGTAATTTGAATTCTACAAGATTTCAAAAATCCAACACTACAGCATGCAAATCATTAACAGTTCCCGGGGAAACCGTTTCGGACGAATCCGAACCATCTTAAGCTGTCAACACTAAAAGTTTTATATAACTTCCTGATACAAGTTCATAAATTACAGTTAGCGTTGCATTGTTCAAATATATCACTGATTTTTCATGTGTAGCTCGTGCACGTGTATGAAAATGGGATGCAAACTTAGATATGCTGACTCAAAATACTCTAGAATGAATGGTAGCAGGGATCTCATTTTAGTGCCTATGTATGCAAAAGAGTAACTTGACTCCCTATTGGATGAAAAAAAATTTAGGCACTTGGTTCAGTGGGTCAACAATACTCACGACCTCTATCAAAAGGGATGATTAGGCATACCAGCATAAATGTATGTGATAGTTTACCGATTACTTTGTTAATGATGACAAGAGATATTTTAACAGGTAAAGTCTGAATGAAAATACCCTTTGGTTTAACTGTAAGGGAGAAAAAGTTGATGCTCTGCAGACTGTGAGATTCTCCCCTAACGACATCCCTTAAGTTTTCGAATGCAGATCGACCATAGATGGAAATATCCCTGATTTGACCATCATCTTTGTCACTATATAGTTCCAAAATTTGTCCTTATAAAAGTGGATGTTTATTGGGACAAGGCACGATTGGTTGACCTCTAGTGACAACTCATCAACTTGCCCTTTAAGTTCGATTTGCTTGATAGGATCCACCTAGAGTGTGGCAAGTCGGGAAGATTGGCTCCTGTGAATAACTCAATGGCGTGTTGGATATCACGCGTCAATAATAGCTTATCCGGGAGGTTTTCAGAAAAGACAGTGATAGATTCCTTGACGATAGGGTTGACTTCGGGGAGATTTAGAGTACTGTCTTTAGGAGAGACATTAGTAAACTCCGTAATGTCAAGAACAACTTCAAGAGGACCCGAAGTATTGGACTCCACAAGGTTTTCACTCGTAATCTTTTTGTCAAGGTCTGAGTCTTTTGATTCTTTCACATAGCAAATAGGTTCTTCAGATAGGACATCAACAAGCTCCGTGATCATAGGGGTAGGTGTCGGCAATAGAGGAGGAAGATGTTGACGACCATAGCAGACAATGACAGTAGGAGTCAACAGAAAAGAAAGTGAAGAAGATGGTGTCGGTAGTAAGGGAGGAAGGGGCTCTGAATTTGTTAAAGGTGGTTCCCTAACATGAGCGACTTTGATTGGAGTTGGGCAGTTGGCAGCAACATGCCCATAGCCTTGACACTTGTAACACTTAATCGTGAGGCTAAACTTGGAGTAGTCTCTGTCGCTAGACTCTTTTATCACGGACGTGGTGTTATCAGATTTCTTATCAACTTTAGTGATGATCCTATCTAGGGTTTGATTAGAGGACTCCGTGGCTTGGATCAGGTTATCCAGTTGAGCACTTATGGCGGCAAGTGCTGTGGCAAGCTGAAAATTCATAGGGGTGGGATGAGAGTTACTAGATGCAAATTTTTTTTTAATTTATGCAAAAATAAATAAGATCTCTAACTATATGCTAATGCAAATATTCCTACCTAAATCATGCTCTGATACCAAACTGATGTGAAACGGGGACCCTATGGTGTGATATATCAGTGATAGTCTGAATTTTGCAACGTTTCACCAAAATAATGATCTTCGGTAGGAAAAGAACTTAAAACTGATGATGTCACCGATGGATTTTAACAATTATTGCATGCGTAGTTTAGATAATCTAGTCTTAAGAAATCAAAGACAATATTCAGTTAATATGGCCTAGTCCTCTTCACAATATTCAGATCAAGAATTAACAAACACAAATAGAATCACACGCACTCACATTTATAGTGGACAGCAGATTAATATGATAAAATATCAGAGAAAACTTCTCAGTGTAATCAAATTAATAATCTGACTGCTGAATTAAATATTTTACCTACTGAGAAGCTACGTTCTCAGGTTTACTTTAGTTGCTATTGATTTGCCGTTGCTGATCCTTGACTGACTTTGAACTTGCTTTTGCAGGAACCGGAGGCATGTAAAAATCGGGTCGGCTCAGTTCTGTTGGACCTGATAGACTTCTTTGCTTCTAAAATCTTGGGCGGCAGCACATAGACGAGATCAGAGAAGGACTGGATCTGAAACTTGTCGACTTCCTCAAATCCACTCCTTAAATCTTATCCCAAATCCTAATCTCATCATGCGGTGAGGATAGCCAATCAGTTCGCCGGCGGTCGGTACATCGCGCAGAGGAAGCTCGGATGGGGGAATTTCTCCACCGTTTGGCTTGCCTATGATACTCAGGAGCAGAGGTTCGTCGCCCTTAAAATCCAAAAAAAAAGTGCACCACAGTTTGCTCATGCTGCTCTGCACAGGGAACTTCACATCATTCACACAGATTTGAAACTGGAAAATGTTCTTCTTGTCTCCACTATTGATCCTGCGAAAGATCCATCTAAGTCTGGTGCTTCCCCAGCCGTTTGCTGTGGGCACTCGCAGAGGCAGAGAGGGGCTCGCCTTCGCCGCTCGCCGAGGAAGAGGGGAGGGAAATTGCTTGCTGTTGGCAGCAAGGAGGAAAAGGCCGGAATTGATTTTGGAATTCTTCTTCGTTGATTTTGTAATTCGTTGGATTTATGGTGAATGAGGCTTTGTATTTGGGTTTTGAATTGGATAGAGCAATTTTGATTTGTGATGGGTTCTCTTTGCTGGAACTCTGTGCGTGGTGAAGGAAATCAAAGGGAGAATCAATGAGGGGAGGTAGGGCCTGTCGGGTCCACGGGAAGAAAGAGAGTAATTGGCCCTTTTTTTTTTGGCTTTTGGGAAAGAATTGAATGGGATTTGTAGTTGGATTTGAGGGAGGAAGATAAGATAGTGGATATAACTAGGATATGGCTTCACACTCAAAATCCTATTTTGAAATGGAGTTTCACACTCAATCTCATCTTCAAATTTTCAGATAGAAAACTCAAAATTTTCATTAAATAATCTTCATTTTTTTTACAACTTATTAGACTTTTGTCTTTATAGACTTACAAACTGAAGACTTTCTCCACGTAGTCGATGTGGGACTAAAAAAAAGGAGAAATACAAAATTAAAACAAAGAAAACAACATAGACTCAAATAAATAAAAATACATCGACTGAAACAACTCGAACAGTGACGCTCCTTGGATGTCCGCATCACATGGTGATTAACCAGAATGCAGCAATCTTTGGGTCCTTCATGCTATGAATTATATTCTGAGAAAATAAGTAAAAACCATGGTTCACGTCAAAGGAACCTGAGAGACACTAATGCTCATGAAAATGACAGCAACTTAGACAATATGATAAAAAACAGTAGAACAGATAAACTGAGGGATGGTACTTTCACCACATTATTTGAAGCAATAGTACATTGTTGGTCAAATCTGAAACATTGACTTATTTAAACAATTGGTCCAGGTTTCCCTGCCAAAATCCTTGCTATGTCTACCTACAAAATCTAGATGATAACAAGTAAAGGAAGTCAAATGACAAAACTTATAGGACTACACGTGAATTTGACCATATATGTTATCTGAAGCTTTGATAATGCATGAAATGTAGGCCCTTCCCAGTGGGTTGGGAAAGACTATTCCACCAGCAATTGCAACAGACTTGTTGGTGGGGACATCGAGTTAGATTTCCTTTTTTAGTCTGAGTTGAGTCTGTATTTTTATTTTATTGAGTCGACTGAATTTTCTTTTATTTAGTACTCTTGTTTTTCCTCTTCTTTAGTCCCATATTAGTCGTGAGAAGAGAATGAGTGATTTGTAAGTCTATTTAAAAGACACAATTGCTTTCAATAAAAATAAACTAGAATTTTGAGAAAATAATTGTTTTGAATTTTTTCCCTTAAGGGGGTGTGCCTCCCATGACTGGGTGTGAAGCTCTAGTTATGAAGTTAAAATCAAGCGTGTGGCGTGAAGTGGTGTGAGGTCAAGATCAAGGAGCATGCGGTGTGAAGCGGCGTGACATCCGAGAAGGTGGAAGACTTTTTCATTTATCCGTTAGGCAATCTTTAATTATTTTATTTCATCTCTTATCTTTTTCCAAAATTCTTAGGCCCTCTCTTTCATTTCACATCAATTTGGTATTAGAGCATAGTTAGAAATAAGTAATGAGTGATGAAAATTAAATTATAATATAAGTTTCCTATGAAAAGATTTTCCATGTGAAATTGGTACAAATTTTTTTGAATCATTCATGGCGAATATTGAAATAAATTTGTAATCCGGGTGAGAAAACGGTGCAATTTGTTACTTCATTCACTTTTTTATCAAAAACTTAAATCCATTATTGATCTCTTTCTTTTCATTTCTTTCTGTCAAAATTCCCAAAAATCCAATCCCTCCGCAACAATCAAAGATCTCTACAATCCCCTCCATAATAACCTCCTCAATAGTCAAAAATCTCAACAATCTCCTCCACAGTAATCTCCTCAACAGTCAAAGATCTCAACAACCTCTCCAGCAATATTTCCAACAATCACATCTGCAACATCTCCAGCAAGATCAACATCAAGAATAGCTTCAGATCCAGACTAAGTGTCGAGCCACCACCACCTCATATATACTCAACGGGCTTGAGTTGTTCCTACTCGGCGAGAATGATAGGGACATCGAGACAATTTTTTTTAGTCTGAGTCTGCATTTTTATTTTATTGAGTCAAGTGAATTTCTTTTATTTAGTAGTCATGTTTTTTCTCTTCTTTAGTCTCAGATTGGTCGTAAGAAGAAAATGAGTTATAAGTCTATTTAAAAGACTCAATTGCTTTCAATAAAGATAGACTAAAATTTTAAGAAAAAAATTGTTTTGAGGTTTTTCACTTGGGAGGGCTTGCCTCCCATGACGGGGTGTGAAGCCCTAACTGTGAAGTTAAAATCGAGCGTGCGGCGTGAGCGGTGTGAAATCAAGATGAAGAGCATGTCATGTGAAGCAGCATGAGATCCGGGAAGGTGAAAGACCTTTTCATTTATCCACTAGTTAATCTTTAGTTATTTTCTTTCATCTCATCTTTTTTCAAAATCTTCGACCCCCCTCTTTTGTTTCACATCACTTCTTGATTGGCCAAATACGTTTTAAGGACTCTGATGCCTAATCTTAGGCAATTTTTTCCCAAATTAATTATATTCTAAGAAGCATGGACACGGGACTTATGTACGACAAGAACATGGGACACAGGTACGACACGGACACAGGACACGGCAATTTCTTAAAAAGTACGATACGAGGATACATCAAAATGACACTAGAATATATATAAAATAATAATAATAAAAAGAGTGCATAATTATACATGCACAGTCATATCTTTACATCCAAAAGTTCATGCACATAGTTCAATGTATCTAGCCTTTTATATTGAAATATATTTAAAATTATCATAATTTTAAAGTTAATATTTTGATGGTTTTTGTTTCACTAAAGTATATTCTTTGAATTATAAGAGAAAGTAAATAAATGTCTAAAATATGTAATATGAGCAAAGAAGTGCAAAGAAATGTAGAACGTGTATCTAAGAAGTACCCAAAAAGTGTCATAAAAGTTTGTATATGATTAAGAATAAGTTCAAGAACTGTTTAAGGAAATGTCGGTGTCCAACACGGGCGTCGGAGTGTCCGACACGGGTACGGCTTCATAATAGAAGTTCCCACGCTACATAGGTTCTATTTATTTGATAAAAATAGGAAAAGTTCATCTTGCTTCTAAATGTTTTTACCATGGAACAGGTTCCTAGAAGTTGAAAGGACCAAACCATGACAACAACTATATATGTGCGTCATGGTCTCAAAAACATCAAGACATCGAGTGCACTTAGAAGATGGCAACAATTTCCACTATCCAAAGCATCATAAAAAGATACAACTACCAGATCTCCTTTAGCAAGTGGCAAAAAGTTTCCTAACAAGATCATACTGCGGTTCAAAGACATTTCTGTAATATGATGAGAAATTTGACAAGACGGGTCTATCTTCCATAAAACCACATCATTGAAAAAATGTTCTTTCGGGCTTTTTCATGATAAGTCGGGATACATTAATTGGTGGGGAAAAATGAAAAATTGGCAGAAGTTAAGAGAAATACTAGATTAGGGATGAAAAGATACAATTGTTTTGAGATGGTTTGTTAGAGGACATATGCCCTGAAACCATTAAGATTTGTTATTTTAGGGAACTTCAACACTGGAGGTCAGTAAATGGATTGACAAGGAAATTGGATCACGCACACTTAAGACAAACTTGGTCAATGAGGTAATGGATAAGTATTAAAACTCTCTTGAGACGGGGGTCAAATGCAGGGTTCACTAGGAGGCAGTAGTTTCATTCACCTTGAAACAGCCATACCTTAGGGTTGGTTTTAGTCATGACTTGGACAGGTTACTTTACATTTTGCGTGCAGTACATATGATGGGTTGTGGTGATTCCTTAACTAGTAACTTAGTATGAAAAGGGGCTAGCACTAACACGAAGGTTAGTTCGATCTGCAGATACTGAGGTCAACATCCATAAACAATTCCTATAAAATCACTACCTAGATAAATCATTAGACTGGATGGTACCTATAACCATTGATGTCAGAGTGTGAGCTTCGGATGGCCCCTCATTGCCAAGGATAACATAAAGTATTTCTCATCCTGGTTCACAAGATATACATTAGGTGAGTAGGCATGCCAACAAGGAATTCATTGTGTTAGTAGTCATATACCTCACAAGAAGATATGAATACTCTTTCTATAGCGGGTTAATCAACTAGAACTATTTTTTAGAAGTGGAACATTTTGTTTCAATTTTTAAGCTATTAGTCAATTCGAACTTTTAGTTGGAACTAGAACTGAAACTTTTTAGGTGTTAGTCAATTGGAACTTTTAACTGGAACTGAAACTTTTTTTAGGTGTTAGTCATGGATAGAATTGGAACTGGAACTGGAACTGGAACTAGAATAAAAATATTCTACTTTTTAGTTTCACTGTATATGAAAGAGAAAATTGTTCCAACTTTTTCACTAGAATCATTAATTGGAACTAGAATTTTATTTCTCTCTGTCTCTCTAAATAGATCATTTAATAATTAATAATTGTTAATTACAGTAACTAATTTTTTGCAAGTGAATAATATTAATAATCATCTTCCAAATCTATTAATATTGATGTTTGATGATTAATAAGTATTTATTATTAATAGTTAAATATTAATAACTAGTAGTTAAATCTTGCCAATTATTGAAATCTTATTAATAATTTTTATGACATTATACATTAATGAACTTTTAATACCATTGATCTATTTTGTTACTGCTAATTAAGGAATATAATTATTTTAGTTTTGATGAATTAAAAAAATTAAATAAATAAAACAAGGTCAAAAACTAAAATACTAATAAAATAATAGTTATGTTTAGTTAATAACTTTTACTAATAATTATTAATTATTTATTTATAGTATTTACTCTTTTTATTCATTGACTCAGCAGGCACAGCAGAAAGGGACGCAAACGGATGCGGATAATCCGCTAATATCCTTATCTGCAAAAAGTGCAGATTTGAATATGTAAAATACATAACCGGGTAAATACAGATACGAATTCAAATATGGATTTTGAAAAGGTAGCGGATACGAATACAAATATATTTTAAAGACCCGGATACGGATATGAATACCGCATATGGATGAGTTTTTTTTTTATACAAATATCCGCAAACGGATGCGGATACGTATGCACATATCCGCATATGGATCCAGATCCAGATATCCGCATAGGATTGTGAGTGAAATTTTTTACTTTGAACTTGAGGAATTTCTTGAGATCTATGGATGAATTATTTTTGTTGAAAGATGATGATTGGGGATTATGAAAACCAATAAAATCCTTTCTTCTTTCAACTTAATGTTGACTTAGTTATTTAATTTAATCAAGTAAATTACTTGTTCTCTCTTCTCAATTTATCATAGTACTTTGTTATTACATTAAACTTTATATTTTCGTAACTAAAATTAAATTACTACAAAAACATATCTGTTTAGTCTATCCATAACCGTATCCCCTGTTTTAAATATCGGCTGAGTCAGCTGAGATATCGGCCGATATCTGTTTTTTGCCTGCTGCCGATACAATATGGGAAAATCATTCGCCCATATAGTTTGCAGAAGAAATGGCCGATATTTGAAATATCGGTTGATAAATCGCCCGATATAAGTCAGCGAAAAATCGGCCAATATGGATTTATTTTAATTGGGTTCATTTTTTTGAATCTATCAGCATTGAACCCAAACTCGACCCGTCACCCGATTATATAAGTGTTGTTTGCATCGTTAAGGCTCGATATCGAGCCCTAATTTTTCTCCTCCGTGAATTGACGGCGATGACGCTTGATTTTCAAGTAAGTAAATTATACAACTCCTAATTATATATTTTTCAATTCCATGAAATAACTTATTTATTGCACGACCAAGACTGCGTGCAAATGTACATTTTTTTACCGTCTTTGCATGCATATTACATCATTTTTATTTGGTAGATGATATCTATGATACTAAACCAACTTTTAGTTATCAATATTTCATTACATATAGTATCCGATATGAACATACGACATGCGCGCATATCCCCAATATCTCTCCCGATGAAAAACCCTCATCCGATATGATCCCAATATTTTGAAATTTAGAACCTTAACCGTATCCATTTCCTGCGTATCATATTCGTATCCGTATTCAATTCGTTAATATCCAATTCGTATCTAATATCTGATTTTGATGAATATAGATATCAACTTTTCATATTTGACAATATTCGTAGCCGAAAGTTGGGAGTGAATACGGATATGGTAAATGCTATATCCGCTCTGTATCTGATCTGTTTCCATCCCTACCCCTAACACAGGACATGGAATAATGAGACACACGTCAGTCAGAGAATTCACCTTTTTATTATGAGACGTCATTTGTAACAATTAATACTAATATTACTTAATTATTAATTACTACTAATAATAATTTATTAATAAGATCCATTACTAATGCCATTAAACAATCAATAGTGAATACGTTAAAAATAATAAATAATTATATTTTTATCGCTAATTGTTAATAATAACTTTATTAATAGCATTATTTATTAATATTCTTAAGTAATAATTAATTAAAAGTAAAAAGAAATTAAATAAAAAAAGATGTCACAAAATCAAATGTTTTAGAAAATCTTCAACTTTTAACGCTAAATGTTCTAGGAAATTTTCTAGTTGCACCAAAGTTCCACAAAAAAGTTTCCGTTTCAGAAAACGTTCTATTAGAACAATTGTTCTAGTTCAAGAAAAAAGTACTAGTTGACTAACAGGCCTAAGACATGATCACAATCTTCACATACAATCATTTAGTTTGATTGCAACTATTTGATTGTTTGGACACTTATAATGTTAGTCGTATAGGTGTATCTACGTCCACACTTTGCTAGTGTCATGATTTTTTATTTGAGATAATGAAGTTTCAAAAATTTAAAACTCCTTACTTTATTTTATATCCTTTTTTTCTTTATGTATCTCTAATTATCTTTACTTTTTTATCTCATATTAAAAATAAAAAGTATAATATCCTAATCAATATGCACATTAAATCCATATTTGTTATTATTTCTCCTTTTTCTCCCCAAGTACATTGAGCTTGTCCATATTATGGAATGTGGAGAAGAAGGTATATCTATAACTCTTCTAGGAAGAGAACAATCACCACTAATTTTCTAAACTCCCTCTTATCTTCTCAAAAACCACTATAGAGTTCTATTCTCAAGATTTTTCTCACCATCACTTCTTTCACATCTCTAAAAGCCAGTAAAGAGGTTCTCAGGTTTGCTTATACTCCCCATTGTCGTGTGTACATGGAGAAGAAAATGCTTTGGGTTTGCTGTATCTTGGAAAAACTTCATTGTCAACAATCCTACAAGGAATGGGGTGTAATCTTCTTAACACAAGCGCACCTTGACCCCAGCCTGTCTCTCATCCTCAATTTTTTATTTTATTTCTATTGTCAACTTCATGCATTATATTTTTGAAGAAATTCATGCATTATAGTATTCAGAATTTCGATACATTATATGTAGCATTATTCATTGAGTGATTTATATTCTAAGTTTATTGTAGTTTTCAACAGTTGGAGGCTTATATTAGAAAGTGAAACTACCTACGTGTTATTTTATTGGTCTAGAAAATTATATTTATCCCAATGGTTGCATGGATGACAGGGATGGAAAGAGATAAACCATAAGGGTGTGACAAATGTGTTCGACTAATTTATTTATATATGCTTCTAATTTTATTGTAGTTCCTTCAGACAAGCGGAGGATATATTGGAAAAGTAGAACTATCTACATATCATTTTATGTATCTGTCAAATAATATTTATCCCAAAGGGTGCATGGAATGATGGGGATGGAAAAAGATAGACCATAACCAACCAGTATATACTCGGAAATAAAATAACCTACATGTCAATTTGTGTGTTTGGTAATTTATGTTTATCCCCAAGGGGTGCATTGAATGATGGGGATGGAGAAATAAATCATATCAGTGTGGCCAAAAATTTGTGATGATTGGGACCGTATCTTGTTTAGATAGCCCTAGTGACAGTTACATAGGCCTCCCTCCCACCCAAACTTTTTCTTTTTTTTATTCAAATTAGATCTGTGTTTTTTTTTTCTTTTCATTTTGGCTCAAGCAAATCTAGGAGATGAACCTGCCTCCTCCCTCCCTCCCTCTACTTTTTTAAAGGGGGAAAACAAGATGCAAGTTAAGCAAGAGAGAGGAGTTATGGTTTTGCCCATCCTTCTCTAATCTAAGGAGACTAAAAGCTCTCAAATAAAGTATGCAGTCCCTGCCCCTTAGACATTGAAAACACAAAAGAGTGGAAAGAGAGAGAAGAAAGATGGTAAGTTGGGCTATTTCCCTTTAGTGATCTTGGGGTCTGTACATTCATTAAGAGAGTGTAGATCGTCTTAATTCCTTTAACAGCAAGATGGTAAAATCTTTCTAATCTTCTTCTTGCTGAACAGGCGTTATATGCATGCATGGTTTGCTAGTGGTCGTAGTTTCATATAGAAATATTGGTTTCTGCCAAGCTTCATGATGGGCTGTGTTTATGTTAAAATTCGTGTACAAACATTCTAGAGCATTATCTAAAATATCATGTTCTAGGCAGTATATAATTTTAGTTTTGACACATGTCATGGAGACTAATTGAGTGCACTTGTTAACAAAGAAATAATTGTAGTTGAAGAATTTTCTAAGAAAAATTAGTAGACCAAACCCAACATGTATTGAGGCAGTGAAAAAAGAAAAATATGATGGTTACGAACTTTAACAGAAGAAACAGTTGACGAAGGAAAGGGTTTCTTGTAGCCAACCCCAAAATTTTGGAATAAAGGCTCTGTTGTTGTTGGTTTTGCTGTTCTTGGCAAAGGCAACAAAGTTAAAAAAACAAAAAGCAAATTATATAGTATTAATGCTTTATTTAATGAACTAAGGAGAAGCTATATGTTTAGGTCTTACAGAATTACAGAATTTAAATAAGCACTACAACACTTGCCTCATAGGGGTAGTCCATCTTCCTCAAAACATTATATGCTTTCCATGGGGGCTCCATGATCTGAGAAGTTAAAACTCTACCATTATAAGGAAATCAAGGCGAAGGCTGCTTCAAAAATTGCAATTATTTCATTTCGGACAATGATTTTGAAAATTAGGAGCACAAGGATAATATATCAAAAAAACTAGAATATTAGCACAACAGTAGGCCTGAATGTCCATATATTTCAAGAATGAACAGAAAGTGGTTTACATGTCCCAAACCATCAGTATTTGTTTCCTTTTCCATTCTGTACATGGTTCCTACTAGCAAATATCGAATAAACTATACAAACATCAGTGTTTGCTATGCATCCAAAAGGAGGCCAAAGTCGCATGCTGACTTCCAAAATGCCTTTGCCTGACAGCCAATGATTTATTGGAATAATGCATTCCCGGTAACCAGAACTTAGCCTAGCATCATATGCAAAATTTTCCAGCTCTTGTACTCCTAGAAAAAGAATTCTCACATGTACTGAACTTTAAGTTGGATAAATCTGTAAAATTGTCTCTTTATTCCAATGATCATTTTCTTTTCCAGTAAGTTGGGTTATTCAAGCGTTTAATATTTGTGAATGGTCTGTTTCTATTTTGCACATATATTTCAATAAAAGGGACATGCCCACATATGGTATGTATTTGATACCTGAATACTAAGATGGATGGATGCTCCTCAGATATTTCTTTTACATATTCTAAAATTCATAACGGGTCCCATACATATCAAAATCGTAAGAAAGATACATCCTTCACTAGCTTAGGAATCTAATGTATGAACGATGGATTCACAGGTCATTTGATATGTAGATGCATTTATATAATCTGTCTACATCCTTACTAAGATTATAACTATTGCAAAAACTATTGACTTATAAACCTCAGAAATATTCTACATTATATGCTCTTTTAACCAATATGATATTACAGATCTATGTTAAGATAAAGAATGTTAATCCACACACAAAGATACACGGAGATCAAGGAGCCATTAGAAGAGATCAAAGGAGTTTCTTGTTAGATTTTAGTATTTAAATTATAAGTTTTTGAGTTAAATGATTAGTTAATGTCTTTATATATTTCTATTTGATTTTTGAAAAAAAAAAATTGTAATTTGTTTGGGTTGTTTAGAGTGTGTTTCCAACTAGGGCTATTTTTAAATTTTTTTAATTCTGACCTCATGCATGTACATATTATGGTTGTCAGATAAAATTATTGGATGATATTGACCTTGATTGACCAGTGAATTCTGTGAAAGCTTTTCTCCATTATTTCTTTGACTTGTGATGTGTTATGAAGTGTGAAATCCAACTTCAAGGTGTGATATACTTCTTTCTCTTTTATATCTTTCTTCTCTTTTAAATTCTTTCCACCGAAACCCTTAGAAAAAAGAACTCCTCTAAGATCTATTCTACCTGTTGAGAAATAAAAAACCTAAAATTGAATTAATTTATTAACATAAGAGAAGGTACAGGTATATATAGAAGACAAGGTGGGTATATGGGTAACAAACCAATAACTCAATACTAATAACTAAACTTAACACTCTCCCTCAAGCTGGTGCATAGAGATCTAACATGCCCAGTTTGTTACATAAATTAGAAAACATCTTCTAAACAAAGTTTTCTTAAACAAAAAATTAAGAAACAAATACGAAATTGATAATCCTATGCCACACTGCTGAATCTTCGATATCGACGCTAAAGTTGCCAATTAAACCAAACCTATATGCAAAAAGTTAATATTCATCACCGTCTTGGATACAAATAGGATTTTAAAGTTTCCTAAACTCAGTAGAAGGAGAGCTTTTGAGAGATCCTCAAACTCAGTAGGAGGGATTTTAGGAGATTCTTAAACTCAGTAGTAATAGATACTTGCGGTAGATGTAAAATCGATTGGTAGTAATAGAGATCGGCAAGAGTAACAAAAGTAGCCAATGACACCATCTGATGATTCAACAACAACAGGAGTTAATAACGAAAGATAGTAGGTAACGCGATATTTGATGACGGCTAGGGTTTTGAAACTTGAAGGAGAAAGACACTTTTTTGGGATGAACAATACGCACAGTACTGTTCACAATGAACAGTACTACCGTGGTACTGTTCATGTGAACAGTATTTTTTTTTTTTTAGAGATCAAAATTCAAGACCACATTACATCTAAAAAAAAAGAAGAAAAGAAAAGAAAGATAAGAAGAAGAGATGAAGTAGATGGTTGATGGCTAGAATTAGGATTTTTTTGTGGTGGCAAGGTTTTTGGTAGTGACTAAGGTTTTTAAGAAGGTGATGACGAAGAAAGAATGCTCTGATACCATGTTGAGAAATAGAAAAACCTAGAAAGGAATTGATTTATTACATAAGAGAAGGTACAAGGTATATATAGAAGACAAGGTAGGTATATGGATAACAACCCAATAACTCAATACTAATAACTAATCTTAACACTACCATTGAAATCCAAACTTTAACCCTAGTCAGCTCTCTAAATTCATCCTAATAATCCCTTTCATAAAAGTCAATCATAAACACGAAGCCAGTCTAAACCAAAAGCCAGACTCAAATCTACCAATCTTCATCCCATTAACAGTAGTTACATTTCCTATTCAAATCAGTCCTCATGCCTTTTGTTCTTTATCTAAAATCCAACTTGAAACCCAATTTTTTTTCCTCCAAAGCCTGTCCAGATCTGGTCTGAACATACAACATTCTCTGTTTGATATTACATGGTCAATTTCTTTTCACAAAAACAGCCCTAAATTAATTTCCTAAACCTCCACCACATCAACTAATCCTATACGATCCAATTTCATCTCAAAATCCTCTACACAAACCCTAAGACATGCATACGAATAGATCTAAACAAAAAAGAGAAACTTTTTGCTGCTGCGTCTTTGTCACATCAACATATCTCATCCTAAATCTTTTATGATTTGCCAAATTTGTGACCCTGTAACCCCAATCAGTGAGACATAGGTCTGTCTGATCATGCCCATTCAGTTTACCAAGACCAATAATTATGGATCACTTAGGTAAGTTAACACACTTCAATATTAATTACTGGAATATTATTCCACAGTTTACCTTCATTTCCATACTATCATACAAGAGCTGAGTGTAGGGAATCTGGGGATCAAGTGCCCAACCTTGTACTTAAGGCATTATACTACTTTAATTATACATTCAAGTTCTATGTTTTATCCTTATTTTGATGTTAATATGTCGGGCAGAATTTACAGCGCAGAAGTTTCTTGAAAAGAAATTATTTTTCTTCGTCTTCGGGATTTGGAGAAGGGTCTCAAAGACAAATTTCAATTTCAAAAATTACTCCAACCTTCTCTATGTAAATTTTACTTTAGCTTACTCTGTTTACTTCTTCCAGACTTCTTTGAACTGTCAATCTACTGCACTCTCCAAATTTTCTCAACTTAGCAGTTAGCATTTACAAACAACATGGAAATTCAAAAGTCAGGGCTAGAGGGGTACACCAAACCATAATGAGTAAGAAGTTAATGTACAAGATATGGAAGATCTCTGAGCTCAAGGATAGAATAGAAAAGCTAGAAGACATCTGGAAACTTATACATGGACAATCGTGATCTTGATGGTAAACCTACTAAAATAGGTTCAATGATTTGAGAGGTGGGACTAGAAACATTTTGTCAAGTGCATATACTGGTGACGTACAAGGAAATAGCACCTAGAATCACATGGGCAAAGTAAGATGGTGCATTGTACCTTGATAAGTCTAAAGGGATGCCCCATTGCCTCATCAAATCATGCTAACTTGAGGATATGCACTGCAATAGGTGCTCAGTTGACCAGTCAACAAAGCAATGGATAAGTCATTTTCAAGACCATAGTTTGATTGATTATGCAACAGGTCATTGGCTCTTATGATTTAAAACTCACTTATGCATCAAGAAGATGGATGGGTTTTTTCTGCTTTTGCTTTTGCATATCACATCTACAAAAGACGTGAGTATGTCTCAATGGGGTTTTGTGAGCAATGAAGTCGTGAGACCAGAACAAATCTTATCATTACTTTATTAAAAGTTCAAGTAGATGAGGTTCTTGTTTAAATCAAGCCAAAATGCCCCACCAGCTAGGGAAATGCACAAAGATAACTTCGAAAAGGAGTGTCAGTCAACAATTCAACATTACAAAGTATTTCTTACTGATCAATTTTGTAGTTTACTATGAGTAATGTTTAAGACCTGATAGCATGTCTAGCACTATAGAGATGGATGCTTCAGAGGAGAATCATTTCTCCTACAATCTATGCTGGATTCTGAGAAAATCTTGAAAACATATTTAAGGATGAGATAAAGACATAAAAGCAGAGGTTGAGAACTCTTGATCAAGCAGGAAGTATTTATAGATTAGAATAACTGGCATTCTGCAGCAGCAGAATTAAGGAATATCAACCATCACATACGCATGCAGTACTGGGGCCAATTCCAAATATCTTAAAAACCTTCTTCTGGTTGCCTATATTATCCTCCAGGAAAAATATCCGAAAATTTGAGGTTTGTTTAAGAAAAAAGGGCGGCCCAACTCACTCACGCGCCCTGAAAATGTGAGTGAAAAAAAAAAAAAATCTGGGCATGAGTGTTTTCCTCTCTCTCTCTCTCTCTCTCTCTCTCTCTCTCTCTCTCTCTCTCTCTCTCTCTCTCTCTCTCTCTCTGTGTGTGTGTGTGTGTGTGTGTGGTGTGTGTGTGTGTGTGTGGTGGTGGTGGTGGTTTAAGCGGGTGAGCTAGGGCCAGCTCCTTGTTTCAGAAAGATTTTGAAAATTCATGTTCTCAGAGTTGTGACAGACAAGCCAGATTTAGTTTTGTTACTTGAAGCTTACACAAGTCATAGGTGGAAGGATATGGAGACTTTCTGACCTCAGTGATGTGTGTGTGTGTGTGTGTGTGTGTGTGTGTGTGTGTGTGTGAAAATAACAAGCTGAGCAGAAGGGTCTTGCTAATATGACATCATGAAATTGGACAAGTTATTAAAAACAAAATATTAAACGCATAAAACAAACAAATAGCTCTTAGAACTCACATCATCTGCTGAGATCCTGACTTGTAACTGATTTTTGCACGTAGGGCAGCTCATAACACCCTGCAGTATTTGACTAAGATGACTCAAGCATAGAATACTGAATAATGAGATAAAAAATGAGGGTATGAAGTCTGTTAGAAAAAAAAACCAGCTACTACATAACCTATTCCAGCTATCTTCCTACATGTCAAACAAACCACACAAAAAAGCAAAGAGTTTAAGTAGTTAAGAATTAATTAATAGTTCTCGGCTCAAACATTTATTCATGCATCTCCAGATAAGCATGACCAACCACATGGTCAACACACACACACACACACACACACACACACACACACACACACATATTGCAAGGTAAAAGATAATTTCATAACGGAAAAGAATGGTACATATGTACACTACTAATTATAGTAATTCTCAACTCTTTGGCTTCAAGAAAAAAGAGAGAGGACCTTGACGTCATCCTTAACTTAATGAAGTCAATATATATATATATATATATATATATATATATATATATATATATATATATATATATATATATATATAGAGAGAGAGAGAGAGAGAGAGAGAGAGAGAGATAGACTTGTGTCATTCCAAAGGGATTTGAGCCGGATCCTTCCCACTCAAATTCAATCCTACGATATTCGAATACAAGATCCACTCCGTTGAAGTTGATATATATTATTTCAAGTATCTATAAATTAAAAATCAAGTATTTTGAATATTTTTTGCCCATCCATCAAGTAGGAGAAAAATCGAAGGCCTAAATAGTGAGTTAGTTAGTTTAACGGTGTAGAACATTTGAAACCTAACAAAAATTAGTTTTATGGATTTTTAAATGTTTAGATCATAATGAAATGGCTGGATCGAGAATTTGTATGTCTAAAGACATATCTAACCAACTCACTACTTTCGGCCATCCATTTTGTGTAGCTTGATGGATGGGCAAAAAGTATTAAAAACACTTGATTTTTGGTTTATAAATTCTTGAAATAATATAAATCAACTTCAACGGAGTGGATCTTGTATTCGAATATCAGAGAGTTGAATTTGAGCGGGAAGGATTAGGGCTCAAATCTTTTTGTAAGGACACAAGTCTCTCTCTCTCTCTCTCTCTCTCTCTCTATATATATATATATATATATATATATATATATATATAGAGAGAGAGAGAGAGAGAGAGACGAATACAAGCGGAAGGATTTGAGCCCGAATCTTTCCTGCTCAAACTCAATTTCACAACATTCAAATAGAAGATCCACTCCGTTGAAGTTGATCTACGTTATTTAAGGTAACAAAAATCAAAAATCAAGTGTTTTGAATACTTTTGGCGCATCGAAAATAGTATTTTACTTAGATCTATGACTTTAGACATATACATTCTCAATCCGACCATTTGATCATGATCTAAATATTTAAAAGCCCTACAAATTAATTTTTGTTAGGTTTCAAATATTATACACCGTTAAACTAACCAACTTACTATTTTGGCCGCATTTTGCGGCTACTTGATGGATTGGCAAAAAATATTCAAAACACTTGATTTAATGTAGATCAACTTTAACGGAGTGGATCATGTAGTTAAATGTCGTGGGATTGAGTTTGAGTGGGAAAGATTCGGGCTTGAATCCTTCGACATATACCCAAGTCTATATATAGAGAGAGATAGACTTGTGTCATTTCGGAATTCAAGCTCGAATCCTTCCCACTCAAATACAACCCTCCGACATTCAAATACAAGATCCACTCTGTTGAAATTAATTTATATTATTTCAAATATCTATATATCAAAAATCAAGTATTTTGAATACTTTTTGCCCATCTATCAAGCAGTAGAGAATGGACGGCCGAAAATAGTGAGTTGGTTAGATCTATGTCTTTAGACATACAAGTTCTTTGATCATTATCTAAACATTTAAAACCCATACAACTCAATTTTTGTTAGGTTTAAATGTTTTATACTGTTAAATTAACATTCAAGCCGTCTGTTTTTTCCTACTTGATGCATGAGCAAAAAGAATTCAAAATAATTGATTTTTAGTTTATAGATACTTGAAATAATATCGAACAACTACAACGAAGTGGGTCTTGTATTCGAATGTCGGATGTTGGTATTTGAGTGGGAAGGATTCGGCCTCCAATCCTTCCAGAATGATACATGTTTACCTCTCTCTATATATGTGTGTGTGTGTGTGTGAGTTTTTTTCATATCGACACATGAAGCCTTTGCTAATTTCATATTCATCCCTCAAATCTTCATATTTCTATTTCGACCCCCAAATCTTTTAAGTTGGGACACAAAACCTCGGTTAGTTATGCATTCTATATGTGAATAGATTTCCGGAATATTCTCATTTTAAATTTATATGACAAATTACCTTCATCGCTTTCCCTTTTCCCTCTATGGGCTTTCTTTCTCCTCATCATCACCTCTATCTTTCTCATCTTCGGCTCTTCCTCCTCCCAATCTCAGCCCAAATAAACAATACCAACAACTCAGAAATTCGAGCTCTCCTCTCCTTCAAGCTCGCCCTCGTCGATCCCCTCCGCGCTATCTCCTCTTGGGATCCATCCCTCCCCAACTCCCCCTGCACCTGGCGCGACATCACCTACAACTTCGCCGCCTCCACCACCCACGTCATCGAGCTCTATCTCCCCCACCTCCACATCTCCGACTCCATGTCCCCTTCCCTCTCCTCCCTCTTTTATCTCATCAAGCTCAACCTTTGACCCCATCCCCTCCTCCCTTCCCTGCCTTTTCTCTCTCTTCCTCCACTATAACTTCCTCTCCAGCCCATCCTCATTTCCCTCTTCTCTAACCTCTCCTCCCTCTTTTTCAGAACTTCTTCGAGATCTCGGTCACATCCTCTGTCCGAATCGAGGAGCTTGGCGATCAAATAAATGTTGTCAGACAGTCTGCTCAACGAAAGCGAGAGGTATTTTAGGGACGCAATAGGACCGAGATTACTCCGATGAGATTGTTGCATTTCAAATCGAGGCGGACAAGAAAAGATAAGCGACTAAAATTTGAGATTGGGTCACTGAGGTGACTGTGATAGAGGACAAGGGTGGAGACCGAAGGGGTTTTGAGTCGATATCGGACCAGAGAGGAGGTTGAAGCTGAGGTCAAGAACACGGAGGTAGCGGAGAGAGGATAAGGAGGGTGGGATCTGGTCGAAGAGGTAGTTTTGGGAGGCCGAGGAATCAGAGGTTGGTGAGGTGAGAGAGGGAGGGGATGGGCCGCAAACGAGGCCAGGACGAGGGAGAGGGCTGTGAGGCGATCGAGCTAGGAGGGGAGGGTGTTGGTGAGGCCCGGGGCACAGGGGTCGCCAAGGGAAAGGGAGTTGACGCGATTGCCGGAGCAGAACAGGCTAGAGAAAGAGGAGCAGGAGTCAGAGGTGAAGTCCTAGGTCAGGAAAGTTAGAGACGTCGATGCTGATGTGAAAGAAGGGGGCGTCAGCGGAGGCGGGCTTAATGCAGGTCAGCAGTTTCAGGGTTCATGTGGTGGTGTCCTGACGGGCGGCGAAGGCGGCAAGAGAGAGGGAGTGAGGCAGTGAGAAAAAGTAACTGAGGCAGTTGAGAGAGAGGGAGAGAGAAGCAAGATTTGATAGGAAAATACCACTTTTGTTAAGGGTAAAAATATATTTTGACCAGGTTACTGTTAGAAAATAAACAGCAACTAACATAGGGTTTTTTTGTCCAAATTCAAAAGATTTCAAGGGTCGAAATGAAAATATAAATATTTGAGGGATGAATACGAAATTAGCAAAGATTTCAAATGTCGATACGGAAAAAACCCTATAAAGAGAGTTTGACTAGGATCTGATCGATAGGATTTAAGTATAAATCCTATATATATTTAGATATACACACACACACTTATAAAAGCACCAATAGCATTTCAATAAGAGTGAATTCGAGCCATTAGATAATTTACATTATCTCAACACCATTCATTCCATTTTGCAGTTAGATTATTTCCATTATACTTTAAAAAGAAGACTAAACACACACATTAATAGAATTTCTACTGGTTTGTACTTAGTGATCATTGCGATTTTTAATAAAAAATTCAAAATAATCTATCAAACATATTTATTATTTTTGGATTATTTTAGTATGCTACTTTTGGTTCTCAGTATTTGTGATTAGGAATCATATTTGAAGTAAAATTTGTCAAAAGTTTTTAGTACTAATATGGTTAGTTTCTAATTATGATTGAAATACATTTATGAGTGTAATAAGTAATTTATATTCTCATGATTGACTAAGAATTTCTATTAAAACTAAATAAATGTGTTTCTTAATCAAAAATAACCATATGTTAAAAACATAAATAAGTAAAATACATTATCTAACACTAGTAGTTGAGTTTCCTAAGCAAGACTAACTCGTTATGTAAATCACTTCTAAAAGCATATAAAAAGAATTCTAATAAACTTTTTCAGAAAGAAAACTCAATTTGATCCAATATTTCCACTACGTGCACTTGATGCACGTGACTTTGACTACTATCTATCTATAGAGAGAGAGGAAGAAGGGTTATGAGGTTCAGCATCCCTCTGATCGCACTCTCTCAATCTCTCTCCCCCACCCCATCTCTTGTGCCCCCTCCCATCGATCCCCCCTCCCTCTCACCCGATCTCCCAAGCCCTCTCTCCTCGATCGATCACTCTCCAATCAATCATTCTCTCCCCCGATCGCTCTCTCCGCGTGTCTTCTCTCCCCCCAATGCCCTCTCTCCCTAGCACCTCTCTCTCTCTGATCTCTCAGCAACGTATCAACCTTGTATCGGCCGATACAATCCGATATTGTTTTAGTAACGCCAATTTAAGCCCAATAAGAGGAAGTTTGCACACAGCCGATTCAATGTTGGGTCAGCCAACTCGTATACGATAGATTCTTATCGTGATCGGTCGATATTTCAACTATGCTACCAACTATTCACGCCAACCTGAATATGGCCATGATCCCTCATTAGCTTTGGAGTGGGATGCCAAGATGACTAGATAACTGACCTTGCACTGTCATGCTACCCTTACTCTCATTGACTGGACCGAATCCTTGACTGTCCCTACATAGCCCTACTTGTTTCGACCTTTCATGGTATGTTCATAGAATCAAACTCTTGTTCTGAAATCACTGGGAACATCTATTCTAGATATTTGCATCGCTTCTATCATTTTACTGAGACTGACCTGGTATCATGGCCACATGGCAATTCATAGTTGAAATTGGCTTAGTACTTCTTCTCTAAACCCAAGAAACCGACATGGCAATAGCAACCACAATCCTTTCAAGGTATCTACTCCAGGTCATTATGGTGTATTCCAAAGGTCCATTGCTTTGTGGAAACCATCCAACAAAAGCTACCTACAAGTGAGCTCTTGTATTCTCGGAGTTGCGACTAATTATACATCATTTGTGGATGTTACTCAAGTCAGGGAGTCGCTTGAACATTTATTTTGACAGTGTCCACAATTTCAGCAACTCCACGTTATCAGGTTATGGTTAAAGTGAGGGCCCATTGTGTGATAATTCAAAGCTATCCACCAATTGCTTCTTCATGGTCGACGTCGTAATGCTTGGAGTGCTATCAAAAGGACCATTATCTCTTACTATGTCGGGGCAGGGAGGAAGGCTTGTAGCGAACTTCTCTTCTAACCAGACCCCCACTTGTACCTTCCAAACGAACTTCTCTTCTAACCAGACCCCCACTTGTACCTTCCTTAATTATAGGGCAACACATCTTTCTCATTGAAGAGCAGACCTACATATGTTACCAAATTACATAATTTGTAACACCCTTGCCAGAATTTAAATCCAAGAGCATGGCTTCTGATAGTCCAAACGGGGATATTGTAACATTATTTATGGACCTCAGTCTCTATTGATATAAAAAAAAATGAAAATAATGAACACATGGTATATAGTAGGTGTGAATCAAAAATAATAAGTGACGCCTACTGTTCCATCACAACTTGGACAACCTTTGGTAGGTAGTGGCGTCGGAAGATCAATTGCAGAGGGGATATGGACCAACTCGGCCCTGTTCTCTGCAATGGCTTCTGCAACACCTTCTGAGGTTGCTTTCTGCCCACTGCAGAATGTTTAAGGAAACAGAGACGAATATCAGCAAACTAGAATAATGGTTAAAATTTCAACCAGAACATTATAATCTCAAAGAGGTTATGAACAGTTCTATACTTCACAGGAGAGGCAAAAATAAAACAAAATGCCAATGCAGAAATCAAGAGTAAAAACCAGCGGCATAATATTTGCTCCACAACAGAACATATTTAAACAAGCACAGAAGCACAGTTAAGGGCAAATATGACGTTTGAAGTGAACTATTTTTACATGCTAACTTTGAAGGAGACTAATTTTAATACTCTTGAGTCCTGAATTACAACAGTAAAGCTTCCCTCATCTTTTTTATTCAACTATTCAATACTAACACAATGTTTAATACTATAACTAACTTGACGACTTTGACATGTCTCCAGGGCATATCACGTAATAAAATGCCTAAAAATCACGCAAAAAGACCAAAAAAATTGTAAGATTTATAAAAGTTTCTGAAAAATGAGTAACATAAGCCATTGCGCCAATAAAATAAGTAAATAACCATAATTCATATAATATAATAATAAAACCACAAACTAATACAAACAAGACTAAGTAATAAAAAGAAGTTAAAGGACTTATCTCTTTGTCTAATAACATTTCTACCAATATAAACAAAAGTTAGAGAAGTACATGCAAATAGGATTAAAAAAATGGCATTCAACTAATCAACTAAAAGATCAACTTAAAGAAAATATTAATAAAAGTGAAATCTTCAACTTAATACTAGACAACTTAATGGAGAAAACAATAAGAATGATACTCAGAGATTGTTGATACTATGAAGTTTTAAGTTTGTAATATCTTACTCTTAATATTATTGGCCTTGGTCTAATTAAAGAGGAGAATACTCTTAATTTGTTTAATTACACTTTTAATTTTAATATTGTTGTCAGGCCAAAACCTGATTAACCTACCCATACTTGATTCTACGTGAATTAACCCGACCCGAACAAACCAAAATAAACATAAGTTTTGGCTAGAAAAGCTTTCCGCCAGTTGGGTTTGAAAGGCTTAAAATTCAGGTTTTACAATATATTAAACCCAAAACTTGCCCCAGCAGACTAGTGTTCACATCCCTAGACATAGCCATTGATCAAGGGGAATCATTGTAGATGGTTTGGACAAGTGCAATAGGACTGCCTTGAGTGTATTAAATTAGGAGGAACAATAGGATCATAGTTGGACTCGCTAAGACTAGAGATAAAATGAACATGGATTAATGCAATAAAAAGAAATGATATGGTGATTGCTAAATTTAATAGAAATATGACCCTTAACACTGTGCAATTTTACCATAGGAGTGAGATAGGGTGTTAGTGACACATCAGGTGTTATGCTACCCCCAAAGGTGCCATTATAACACCCAAGCTCCACCCTCAAGCAGTAGGGGGGTGTGAATAAATAATTCCAAAAACTGCAATTCTACCCTTAGACCCCTGCAAGCTAACTCCTTAGTATTTTTGTGTGTTTGGCAGGGGTTAACCGGAGTTAGGTCTTAGCACCAGCCTAACCCTTGTCCCCAAACATAACCTAAATGTGGGACTCTTGTAGCCAATGCAAAAAAAATAATATAGGTTTGTCTCTCTATTACAAGGACCATTCTTCAAATAAATCTCTCATCTATGGGATATGAGCCTTACAAGCACAAGGTTGTATTTATTCACAAATAAAAGGGGAAAAACTAACTTCAGAGATGGAGCTCGGGGCCTAATTAAGGAGGCGAACAACGTATACATCAAATATATATATATATAGGAAAATTTTCAAATGAGAAACTTTCTCATAATAAGCTTCGTGACAAAACCATATAAGAGAGATTTTATGGATGATCCGAACCGTTCATCTTGATCTACATACTCTAATTAGACTACCAATAAAAAATCACGCGATTCTAACTTTTTTTTACCTATGCATCAAGTGGCATCTTTATTCTACGGTGAATATAACGTATGTTTTGTAACCACTTGTTGTATGAGTAAAAATGCTCGGACTCGCGTGAATTTTAATTGATAGTCTAAATAAAGTATATAGATTAAGATGAACAGTTCGGATCACCCACATTGAAGCTCCTATATAGTTTTCTCACGGTCTTCGTGTGAGAAAGTTTCTCACACGAAGACTACTCTATATATATATATATATATATATATATATATATATATATATATACTTGTGTCATTCCAGAAGGATTCGAGGCCGAATCCTTCCCATTCAAATATAACCCTACGACATTCGAATACAAGATCCATTCCATTGAAATTAATCTATATTATTTCAAGTATTTATAAACCAAAAATCAAGTATTTCAAATACTTTTTGCCCATGCATCAAGTAGGAAAAAACAAACAGCCTAAATAGTGAGTTGATTAGTTTAACAGTGTAGAATATTTGAAACCTAATAAAAATTGGTTTGTAGGGGTTTTTAAATGTTTAGATCATAATCAAATGGCCAGATCGAGAATTTGTATGTCTAAAAACATAGATTTAACCAATTCGCTACTTTCGGTCGTCCATTTTGCGCCGTTCGCTATATGGGCAAAAAGTATTCAAAACACTTGATTTTTTATTTTTACTTATTTAAATAATACAGATCAACTTCAACAGAGTGGATGTTGTATTTGATGTCGGATGTTGGTATTTGAGTGGGACGGATTTGGGCTCGAATCCTTCCAGAATGACACAAGTCTCTCTCTCTATACACACATTGGGATCCTTTGAAAAGATATGGAGATGAATCTTTCCCATTCAAATTTCAATATTAGGTCATTCAAATTGAAGATAACTTCGTGGAGTTGATCAATATTGTTAAGAGTGCTTAAAAATAAAAAATTCAAGTATTTTGAATATTTTTTACTTATTCATCAGTAGGCACAAAATGAACGGCCGAAACAGTAAGCTGGTTAGTTTAACGGTGTAGAATATTTAAAACCTAACAAAAAACGGTGTGTGAGAGTTTTTAAATGTTTAATTCATTATCAAATGGTCGGATCAAGAATTTGTATGTCTAAAGTCATAAATCTAAGTAATATGCTACTTTCGGCTACTATTTTGTGCCTACTTGATGCATAAACAAGAACACTACAAAACACTTAGTTTTTTATTTTTAATTACTTTAAATAATATAAATCAATTTTAACGGAGTGGATCTTATATTTGAATGTCGTAACATTTAATTTGAGTAGAAAAGATTCATGCTCAAATCTTCCGGAAGTAACCAAGTCTATCTCTCTCTATATATAATATATATATTGAACGATAAAATTAATTTTATTAATCAAATGAGGAGTACAAAATATTACATTGAATCCAACCTCTAATAACTTTCTCACATTAGAACCAATTATCAATACAACCCGAAAACACATCTCAAAATAGTCATTAACACGTTAAAAAAAGCTCTGAGACACGCTTATAATAAGCACAATCTGTATTGTCAGATCTACTCTTAGGAAAAAATATAAGACAAATAAAGCATTTGATCTTTTTGAAGATCTAACTCACAGACTTGACAATTGGATCTACTGATCGAAACAAAGTCAATCCTCTTGTAAGTCTCAAATTGATTGAATCTACTGATCAGAGTAAAAATTATAAAAAAAAAAGATGAAGGTTGACCCTCTTGTAGATTCAAACTCAAGATAGGTATCAAGTATCTCGGTGTTGTCAAACAACAACGAACTCGATCACTGACGAAATCATTGATCTTATAGTAGTGACCCTAAACACGCTACCATGAATAATCTATAATAGCCCCACATGAAAGAAAGTGAGATCGCAAGAGAAAATCGAGATGATTAGGATCGCTAGACAACCTCCAATAATTGAGATTACATGAAGTCTTATGCGCGTCCTCTTCCAACTACGAAGATGAATGGTGAACAGTAGCCCTTGCCGCAACCAATCCCAAATTTAAGGGCAAGTCAAGATGATAAGGATTGCTAGCCACCCCCTAACAATCACACTAAGTTTCATGCGCGTCCTCTCCTAACCACAGAGATGAATAAAGTAGAGTAACCATTGCCGCATCGATCCCCAGATCTCAAACTTCATCTCATGAAATTCTCTCTAACACGCTTTCACATCTAAGAAAGAAAAGGCTGTAGCTAGAGGAACAAAAAACGGGGGTGAGGGAGAAGCCGTGCATGGCAACTCCCCCCATCTATGGTTTCTAGGGTTTTTAGAGAGAGTGTATATATATATATATATAGAGAGAGAGAGAGAGAATAAAGGATATAAGCTTATTAAGCTACACTTTTTCTAAGTGGATCATGTATGTGGATGATCCACATCGTTCATAATGATCTATATACTTTTAAGGAGTTGTTGATGAAAAATCATAGGGTTTGAAGGTCATTTGTTCATCCATCATGTGATTGCAAATTTAACGGTTCTTGTGAATAGACAAATTTGGACAATTTTGTACCTCTTGATCAATGGGAAAGTGATCTCCAAAACTCGTTATTTTTCATCCACTGCTTCTTGAGAACATGTAAATCACATTGAATAGTGTGGATCGATTGGGAACTAAATGTAGCTTACACACACACACACACATAATGGAGTTTTAAATTTTTGGAAATATGTAAACTACAACGGGTGTTTTTGAAAATCCAGATGTTAAGGGGTTGCCATGCGGCCCATGCCCCTGGCTCTATCCCCACTTAAATTGATAATCAGAAGAAGGCGAAAAGGAATGTAGTATTGAAATTTCAATTGATAACATACCGATGCTATTAATAATTTACTATTCCAATGACTTTTATTTTTCGTTTTAATCACCTAAATTAAAATAGTAATCAAAGAGAGACTTTTTCAATATATAGAAAATTTATGCTCTTACATATCCACTGAAATTATTTTTTAAGTATGTGTAGTTATACAAGAAGAGACAAACATATTTTAGTTCCCTACATAAACCATCACTGGAGGAAAATGGAGAAATAAATCCATAATTAAAACTAGAAGCTTCTATGAAATAGCAACCTTTTTAAGCTTTTCACTCGGTAGTGCACTTTCCCTGTACCCATGCACAAGGTACATCGCAAAGCTTGCCATCCATTGCAGGTCCGACAGTTCCTATAACATACAAAAGCAATTTCAGACACTACCATGAGAATCAAACTTCTTGAGCATCATTTTAAAAAAAAATGAACATGTGAACTTGTAAGTTGTCAAAGCATATGCATAAATATCCTGTTTGTGATTATGATTCTGGCCTGATTTGAAAGGAACCAATATGAGTATAGACCAGCTCCAATTAGCTATATTATATTGCAACCATGGACTTTAAGGTTACTTTATTTAAAATAATCCATATCGTGTCAAGCTTATTGAAATATTGAATCGCAGATAAAGCTTTTAACCTTGACATCATACAGATGATGTGATATATTTGGATAAGCATGACCATTCACAGCAAATTCTTATTCCAAACACAAAATAGCACAAAAACAACTATATGCTATAGAAAGAAGCACAAAAATTAGGGGTATCCTACAGAATGAGGAGGAGCATTTTCATATCAAGCGAAAGGTTTGTCCTTGAGACCATAAATTGCAATCATAATCGAGAATGCAGTACAAGATCGAGTTGCATCCATAAACCCAAAAAAAAAAAAAAACCAAGAAAGGGCATGAAATCATTCATTCAAAGGCATTGATAATCCCACTTTTCAATTTGTTTCAAGCCATGATGAGAGTAATGTTATGGTTCCCACCCTCAATACCAAAAGAAAGACCCCAAGACGCGTCTTTTTCGATGTTACAAATAGATGCGAACCTCTATACTTTTGAGACAAGTGATAAGATGAGTGTTATGAGTGTTTTCTGGGTGTTAAACGTAGGGTTACAGAGGCATTACTCTCACTTGTCCCCTGCTTTAATAGACTCTTGAAGAGGATTCAACACGTGATTTTTGTAAATAGAACTTGTTATGATAATGCACAATAGCAAAACGCCAATGGCCATAACTAGCAACGCAATACATGCCTCGGGCGAGCTGAATCATCATTAGACATTAAATTGTTAATCAATAATTGTTATTACTTACCTCTGACACAGCACTTTCTTCCCCAATTCCAAGGCAATATCATAAGTGCCAAGAGTCGCAACAGCCTGCCACCGAACGATTCAAAATTCACTATTTAGGGTTTTATGAAATCAATAGCAGAGAGTAGCAGGAACAAGTAATCTTTTTTCTGGGAAGGGCAGAAATCCAACGTACGAAGATCGCGGAGAAGGCGATATTGGAGGCGAGCTTGGAGATGCCGAAGCCGCGAGGGGCGGAGCCGGCGACGTCGAAGGCGAGGGTAAAGGGAAGAGCACCACTTTGATTGGGAGTTCGAGCAGGTCGATCACCTGCTGGCCGTAGCGATCTTTGAAGAGCTTACCATGGACGTCGGCGAATTGCTTCGCCGCTCGTATCATCCGCTCCGTGCCCTTTCCCACACTGTAATGGGCTCGCCAGCGGCCTTTTCTTTCTATTCCTCTTGTTATTATTTCTTCTAGCTTCTGTCTGTCACTGATGAAGAGGCGGGGAGCGGATGAAAGGACAACGGGGGAGAGCTCCGTGGGTAAGGTGAAGGGTTTCCCGGCACGTGCATTTCACGCGTATTGACATGAAAGCTTTTAAATTTAAAAATTATCAGAGCCTTCCCCCTCCTCTCTCTCGACACAGATTATTCTTTTTTTTTCTTTTTTTATTCCTTTCTCTCTTTTTTTGGGTTTTTTTTTTTTTTTTTTTTTTGGGGGGTGGGGGGGGGGGGTATGGTAATCTTAGATGTGCATCATGGAGGCCTAGATATGAAACGTGTACGCTAGGACTACGATCAGTGCCGCGGTATATGGCTCTCAAAAAGTGTACACAAGGAAAAGAAGGCGTGTATCAACAAAAATGATGGAGCTTTGTGCTCATTTCAGCGGAGCGGGTTTCTTTCGGGCTTGTTTGGCTAAGGGCGGAAGTGAGGAAGTGGTAATAGTTCCTTTTGAAACTTAGGAATTGGTTAGTAAGTTTTTCGGTGTTTGATGTTGTTAACAAAGTGTGATTTGAAAAATGTTAAGTCTTTTCTGGTGTTTGGATAGTAATGTGGAAGTGAAAGTGAAAAAGTTGACCATAAAGTTGATCACAAAATAATATTAAATAAAAAATAAAATAAAAAATGGACTGTAATTAGAATGCAAGTGAGATTTATATGAACAAAAAATTAACTGTTGTGCTATAACTTATTATAGATGAGATTTACATGATCACAAAATTAATTGTAGCACTCTGAAAGTGAGGAAATGGTTGTGCAAAACAGAAAAGGGAAAAGGAAAAGGAGTTTTCTTATTTTTCTTTTTCGGTGTTTGGATAGATAGAGAAGTAAGCAATTATACTTCCCTATTTCCTTACTTCCGCCCAGTTTCTTGCAACCAACACACCCTCAGAGAAACAACGATAGTGAGAGAGGTTTTCCACAATTATCTTATATATTTTTTTGTATTTGAGCTCAGATGTGCTGTGAATATTTATTTTCTTTCTCTATAACCAACTAATCGCAAAATTAATGAGTATAAAAGCAAATTATTCAAACTTATAATTTGAAGCATATAAAGTGATAGCAACTGATACTCTTAATTGTTCCGCCAAGTAGTTTGTCGATGGCCTTGGTTCGTTAAGAGCACCGCTCACTTATAGGTCATTGATTCGAGCCTTGCCAGCAGATATATTTATATATATTTATTTCAGAGCACTGTGGCCACTGATGAGGCCCTGAGTTTGCTCCTCAATGGTTGCTAGTTCGAATCCCGATGTGTGGTTGTTTTCTAGCAAAAAATTTGATACTCTTAATCCTTGAACACTAAATATAATTAGTGTAGTAGTCAAAATTTGACCCTGTCAGAATCACGACAAGTGTCCTGAAGCAGGATAATAAACAAACTCTCCGGAATCTGATTCAAAGCCTCTGGCACTCTCCCTCCAAAGACTTCCCACGATTGCGACTCCGAGCCATACCACCTCCTGAAGGCACTCTGACTTCAATCTAAGAGCCCCGCCACATGGCAGTAAGCAGCAACTCTTTCCATCCAGCAGCATATCGAGATGAATCCCGCATATCGCGAAGGCGTTTAAGCGCCTTTGCCCCCTACTCGGTCAGGACTCTGTAATGATCCCACAACTCATTAAACAGTTAGGGGTAATGATGGATGACCCTCCAGTGTGCCAATTTCAACTATCAAGATTCTACCCAGGCGGTTACGAAAATAAGCAAATTCAAGCCAATTAGTTGAGATCCGTATCTATCTGCATCCACTCTATCACCTCTGTTAGGTGTGAATACGCCTCTTTCTCGTCACTTTTCTAATCATCATAGCACATATCACACCACACTGGTAATTTTTCTCTACGAGTCCACCGTCACAACTCACCGACAGTTTCCCTCTATCATGTCCTCACTCCTTTCCACCTATTGGTTCTCACGCCCGATGGTCTTAAATCACCACCACACCGGTACTCCTAATCTAAAAGATGTTTTCTCTCTGTGTGGCTCTGATAGGTCCGATCGGAAACGTCCAGTCACTTGTGGCAGAATTTTATCTACCACAATTAGATATCAAATGTCTTAATAGTCTAAGTAATAGTTATTTGTTTTTTATCCACTTGAGGTACAATAAAAGAAGGAACACCTGCAGTAAATCACTTCATATCTATTTTCACAAAATCTGCGTCTCAAAATCGAAGTAAATGGAGTGAAATTTGATTTCAAACAGTTAATTCATTTAAATAACTCTGTTGAAGATTTGACTCTAATTAATTTCATAGGGACACAAATCTCTCCAATATTAGGAAAAGGCTTACTTTATTGTTATTAGACTTTTTAGCTCATATATATATACCTTAGTTCTAACAGTTCTATATATTAATCCACACTCTGTGCATATTCTCAATAATATACATATTTCTTATATGGGATTTCGCTACAACCTCTTATGTCAAATCGTAATTAAAAAATATTTGGCTTCATAATTTTGTTCGCTTCACCCACCTCTTTTTTTAAACCAACCATGTGCACCCACGTGTCAAACGTAAAAGCGCTCCTCAGCGGCGAAAAACGTAAATGTCCTACAATAATCGCTTCAAAAAAGTGAACTACTTCGAAAATGCGAACTACTGATATATAGAGGACTGCGATCATGATCGCAATTCTCAAAGAAAAAAACTATTTATGAGGACTACGACTATGATAGCAGTCCTAATAAAAATGTCATATTTCTCTGAACTGCAAACATGATCGCAATCCTAACAAAAGTGATATTTTCTGAGGACTGAGAGCATAATCGCAGTCCTCACAAAAATGTCAAGTTTATGCGTCTTTACATGGTCTCACTCCTCTTTATGAGAATTGCAACCATAATCACAGTTCTGACAAAAATGCTTTATTTTTTTAGTCTATATAGGATTGTGACCATGATTACAGTCTTATCATTGTGACATGTTTCTGAGTTTTTATAGGAGTGGGATCATGTTCGCAATCCTCATAAAAATACTTTATTTTTTTAGTCTTTATTAGAACTGCGACCATGATCTCAGCCCTCACTAAGGCTGCGAACGTGCGACCCAGCCTGTCGATTGGCACGGCCCAGCTCGGCCACCCAGCCCGCGTCCCCGCACGTCCCCAAACCCGGAGCGTGCCTAGGTTTAGGGTTCCTGGCCCACGAACTGGCTGGGCCGGACGCACCCGAGTCCGAGCGAATCGACCCGGAGAGCCAACGGCTCTTTTAAGAGCCGTTGGGCCAAAAATTGGGGGGCTTTATAATTTTCTTTTACAAACCTCACAACGGCTATATTGGTCCAGAAATTAGCCGTTAGGGGTTTGTAAAAAAATAGATGCCGAAAAAATTTATGCTTTCCATCATGACGTGTGAATTATTAACCCCTCTTGTCTCGGCTGTATTTTTAGAATCTGTTTTTAGTACAGCTAGACGAGTGTTAGCTGATACGAGGAACCGCCTGGCATTAGAAGTCATCGAGATGAGCATCTGCGGGAAGAAATGACTCGATGCGGAGATGAGAAGCCAGAATAAAACAATAAATGAAATCATTGAAGACTCTCCAAAAGATGAGTGAAGAAATAAAAATCTTTTGTATTTATATCAATTTAAACTTCATTTTCAATATATATACTACATTTGTAATTTTATTTTCTTTATCTATAATATTCATTTGTATTTGTATCAATTTATCCAATCTATTGGATTGTTAATAAAAAAAAAATTACATTTGCATTTTACAACTTGTATCAAACATGTCCAAATTGTGCGATTTTTTTAGAATTTTTAGAATTTAAATATATGTTTTTATTTTTTTTAAAACTCGGGCCAGCCCGGCCGAGTCTCTGGGCCGTGCCCGAGTCCTCTCTTAGAGAGACCGGGCATGGCCCAGGCTGCCCGGGATTTGCGAGAGCGCCCGGGCTTGGCCCAACCCGGTCTTCGACCTACCGAGCCTGGGACAGGCCCGTCCCATCCCATTCCGCATCTCCAGTCCTCACAAAACACAATTTTCAGCTTATATTGGGACTGTGCCAATGATCACAGTCCTTATAAAATGCCCTAATTTCAATTAATAAAGAACTGCGAGCATAGTTACTGTCTTCTATGTTAGGACTGCGACGATCACAGTCCTCATATCAGCATCACCATCATCAACAGACTCTCGTTCACTGGCATCAAATGATCCCCAAATTTTTTTCAGATCTAAATATCACATCGATCACAAACACAAACAAAACTCATTGTGAGCACGAACAAACGTGATCTGCAAAAGGTCGCCCCCGCCCAAAAAAAAAAAAATGGTGGCTTCGCCCCCTGAGAACCCTGGGAGGGGGCTTTCCGCCCCTTTCCAGTCCCCATGCTGACTTACCCGCACAGGTCGGCATGCGTATTACTCTCCGTTAGGGTCAGGGTTGAGGAGAGAGCAACTTGGGAGCGATGGGAAAGGTAAAAGAGCAAAATATATATATAAAGGAGTGGTGGTTATGAGAAATCAATTTATGCTGATTGAATGAGGCTGTAGTGAATAAAATTATGAAGATGGGTTTTTTTTGCTAATTATGAAGCAAAATAAATGGTTATAGTGAGATTTTCCTTTCTCATATAGGCCCATGTTTTAGCATATTTTTTTAAAATATGTATTTCCATCACAGAAGACTTAACGGATATCAGTAAAACAAGATAAATTGACAAAAAAATATACTTTAGCCAACGACTTGAATGATATATATCAGTTCAAAATGTATTCAATTGTCCCTTAAGATACTGCTTGCTGACAAAACCTAGATTTGAATCTAATGAAATTTCAGTCACAAATTCTTTAATGCTTCTTAATCTTAGATGATAACATGTATTAACTTTTATTTTATGTTACATAAATTCACTTGCTCCATTAAATGAGGGCATGTTTGGCAATCAGAAGAGAAAGGAAGAGGGAAGAGGGGAAGAGAGGAGAAAATGAAGAGGCGAAGGACTTTTTCTCCTCTTCTTCAGATTGGTGTTTGGTTTGGGAAAGAAGGGAAAAGAAAAAAAACCCTCCACCCTCAAAACGCATTGATCCGCGTGCGCCCCACCCTCTTTTGCTCAGTTTTGGGCGGAAGCTCCTCTTCCGCCACGTAGACGCCAGCGAGGCGTCGATGTGGTGGAAGAGAAGCTCTTCCACCTCCCCCCAAAACACCCAGGGGAGAGGAAGAGGCCGCCTGTCAGGCCCTCATTGGCCTCTTCCTCTTTCTTCCTCTCTATTCCTCCCAGCTGC
The DNA here is from genome assembly GCA_038442645.1 of Agave tequilana. Taxonomy (NCBI): domain Eukaryota; kingdom Viridiplantae; phylum Streptophyta; class Magnoliopsida; order Asparagales; family Asparagaceae; genus Agave; species Agave tequilana. The sequence continues at coordinate 54,775 of JAVJIF010021751.1, forward strand.
GAGCAACAACCAAGCCCTAAAATGAAATGGGAGAGATGAGAGGTGAGAAGTGCGATGAGATTGGAGAGGCCAAATGAGGGTGATGAAATGGACATGAGTTTTTAAAATGGCGAAGATAGATTAGTCATTTTAATAATCTGAAATGATAAGTAGTCATTTTAATACCATTTATTTATTATATAAAGATCTATTTCAGTTAAATGGTCATTTAAATTTAAATTGATAGAGATTATTTCTCTCAATCAACAAAAATATATAAAATGCAAAATAACCCAAAAATCACAAAGTGCAATATGGAAATAAAGGATGTAATACTGAAGAATATCAAGGGTATATGTGGTAAACATGGGCCGACCCATAAGGTTCGGCCCAAAACAGTCTGGATTTGGCTCATTGACTCAAGTGATAAATAACCCAATCACAGAATCATCCGTCTCCATCCAATCTCCGTCCCTTGGACCAAATCTCGACTCCAATGGCGGAATCAGCCTCCGACGACCTAATCGAAATCATCGACCCCTCCGCCCCTAAACCCGACCTCGCCAAGTACACCGACCACGTCCGCTCCCCCGCCGCCGGCGCCATAGCCACCTTCGAGGCCACCACCCGCGACACCCTTCAACGGCAAGCGCGTCCTCGAGCTCCGCTACGAGTCCTACGTCCCCATGGCCCGCCGGCAGGTGGGGTCCATCCTCGCCTCCGCCCGATCCAAGTGGTGCCTCACCCGGATCGCCGTCGCGCACCGCCTCGGGGTGGTGCCGGTAGGCGAGGCGAGCGTGTTCGTGGCGGTGTCGGCGGTGCACAGGGCGGAGGCGCTGGAGGCGTGCCGGTTCGTGATCGACGAGGTGAAGGCGACGGTGCCGATCTGGAAGAAGGAGGTGTACGAGAACGGGGAGGTGTGGAAGGAGAACAAGGAATTCTTTGAGAGGGAACACGGTAAGAAAGTTGTGGGTGCGGGAACAAGGTAAGGGTGGACGCTGACGCTAATGCTGGTGAGGGGGCTGGTGGGGAGGAGAGCGAGGCAGGTGTTGCTTTGGGGTGATTTTAGGTTAACGTGTGCCGATGAGTTTTGTTGTAACTTGGAAATAACAATATATTCCCTTAAGACTGTCAAATTTTTTATGAAACATAGGCAGTCGCTGGAGTTGAAATCTGAAACTACTTACAACTTATCCACACATTTACCAATGAGTCGAACCCTCAGTGGCAAAGTTTCGATTTTGAAAGTGAAGAAACAAGAGAGGAATTTGAGGGGGAGTTGAAAGACATGTGTCACATAATATCCAGAAAATTACCATGAAATGAAATTCCTAAAAAAGAAAATGAAACACTTAATGTTTTGTGCATAAATCACAATCATTTCATAATTATCTAATATGCCAGATTGTCTTTGTGCCGTATTCGTGTCACATATGAATCATAACGATTTAGTCTTTGTAAATCTTTAAGAAACACTAATCATCACCATGCATCGAGTGTCTTCTTCTTTCTTTGTATTTTGTTACATTTTTTGTAATGTTAAACTTACTAATTTTTTTTTTGCTAGCTAAGATCTTGCTATTTTCCCTTTTCCCCTGGGCGGGTTTGGTTTGAGGCAGAACTGAGGAAAAGCGGGAGTGAAAAAACTCATTTTTCACTTTCAGTATTTGTTTGGAATCTGAAAAGAGAATTGAGAAACTATTTTTCCTTTTACACCTCTTTTTTACATTATTATTTTCCCATTTGCAGGATAACAATTATTTTGTGATCATGTAAATCTTACTTGTAATAAGTTCTTATTCAAAACAGTTAATTTTGTGGTCATATTGTTTGGCCCAAAGGCCCATCACTCTAGTTTTGATGATGATCAACTCATATAGTTATAGTACTAATGATCTTGTGTTTAATTAGTCTCAGATTTATGATCAAGATCTTAGTTGGTGTTTAGCTTCACAAAGAATTTAAAATCAAGTTTTAGAGCTAGCACGGTTTGATTCAAGAGCTTATGCATCAAGACCACATCAAGTACTCAAGAGGAGTCTAACTCTTTGGATCAAGTTTGCACCAAATCAAGAAGATGTGAAGACTTCAGTGAAGACCATCAAGATCAAGACTTGTGTCTAAGTTTGTTTTTAGTTAAGATTTTATTTTTAGTTAAAATGTAAAGGATAGAATAGTTGGTGGATTGCTCAAGTATACCATATATACGCACACTAGATGAGTTTTCATAAAAGAGTTTTTATTTTGAAAAAATACAAAAGAGTTTTCATTTTGAAAAAATACCGTTTTGGTTTTGGTATTCAAAGTTTACACGTCTTTAACCAAAACTATTTTTAGTGTTTATTGTCAAAAACATAGATTTCATCATGTATGTGTAGTGGATCATATCCATACACTCTATGCTTTAAAAGTGTTTAAAATATCTTGTTTTTGTATTTATACAAGTTTATAGAAAAATCGTATTTTCCTTTAGAAGTTTTGTTTCTAGAAAATATCATTTTTGTTTTTAGCCAAAATTTATAAGTTACAAAAATAGTTCAAATTGTTTGTAACATGTCTTTATTTTACTCAAACATGTTTGTTTATCAAAGTATAATACTGAACCTATTTTTATAGATTTTTCGTGAATTTATGAGATTTTATTTTAAATAAAAAACTCAAGTTTTAAATCCTGTAAATGGCCTGCCAGGTAGGGGTGAGCATCGGTCGGTTCGGTTCGTTTTTACTTATTTTTTCAAAATCGAATCGAACCGATTAGACTTAGTAACCGAACCGAACCGAACCGACTCAGTTCGGTTCGGTTTTTCGGTTTTTTCGGTTAAGGTTCATATATTTTCATCATTCTTGCATTTTTTAATCACCATTATATTATCATCCTTAAATATCCTAATCTCAATATCCAATACCTAAATTAGAAACAAGAAAAAGACCCTAATCTCAATGTGAATTGAAAATTTCATATTCTAAAACTTTTACACTGTATTTGAGCTCTTATATCAAAGCTCGCATAATTATTATTAACTTTTAATAACAAGATTACAAAAGAAAGAACTATATTAATATAAATATTATTCTCAATTATGATAGTGTACTTAACATGGCTTTCACATATTCAATATAAAATATGATATTGCTAGAACTAATGAGATAAGGTTCCATCTGTTTTTTTATGAACTATATGATTCACTAAATTGAATTTGGGTGGGGTAATACATAGGGTGAGAAGTTCGGTTCGGTTCGGTCGGGTTCCGAAAACCAACCGAATTAGAGTGATTCGGTTCGGTTCGGGTTCGGGTTTCGATTTTTGATCGGTTATTTCGGTTATAACCGAACTCTGCTCACCCCTACTGCCAGGCCCTGGCGGTCGACCGACCGGTCGACCGACATACACAGACGTGCACAGGATGGGTCGGTCGACCGCCAGAGAGTGTCTGCTCTCTGGAAACGGCCCCGGTCGATCGGGCGGTCGACCGGCAGAGAGCCCAGCTCTCTGTATCCTTGCCACGGTCGCGGTCGACCGGCCAACGGTCAGAATTCTGACCGTTGTGCCACAGTCGACCGCTGGCACAACGGTCAGAATTCTGACCGTTGGCCGGTCGATCGGGCGGTCGACCGACAGGTCATCCTGGCTCCCAACGGCTAGTTTTTTTGGAGCCTATTTAAAGGGGCTTTTGGGGCTGTTTTAGCCAAGATTTTGTAGTGGGTTTTGAGCCAGTTTTTCCAACTCTATTAGATGTTTATCTCCATTTGTTTAAGAGCCAAAATTGCTATATCTAAAGGAGAGATTTTCTAGAGTATATTGAAAAGTGATTTTCTTGAGTTTTCCTCCACCATTTCAATCATAGTTTTCTCACACACACTTGAGTTGTCCATTGCTATATCTACCTATAGGAGTGTTATTGTGAGATTATTTTTAGGTGATCAAAGTGTTGTGATCACCAAAGACTTTTTCTTATGTTTTGAGGAGGCGGACGTGTGTGTTCGCATTGTTTCAGGCTCTAGTGTGAACTCGGTGTTTGAGATGCGGCCTCGGTGAGCTTGTGGGCTTGCGGTGTGTTAGGGAACAAGAGAGGGACTAGAGAGTCCAGAGTTCTAGTGGGAATCCTTATAAGTGTTGCGGTACCAAGTGATCCGATGGGATCGATTTTAGTGGAAATCCTTCATAGTGTTGAAGGCGGGGACGTAGAGCAAGTGTGCTCGAACCTCGAAATAAATCTCTCGTATTTGCAATTGCTCTCTCTATCTCTTACTTGTCTTTATATCTACATGCTATTATTATCTTTATCTTTATATGCTTGATATATTGTGTGCTTATTGTTATATGCTTGGGGATTGTTTGCTAACACTTGTATTCACCAAGAGAGCCAATGCGACACCTCAACTCTTATTTAGAGGAATCTTGAGGAGTTAGTTCAGAGCCCTTCACGGGGAATCCGGCTACACTCTTGTGTTATACGTGGTGTTTAGTTTAAGAAGTTTTAATTCTGCATTATTGACCATTTGATTAGCTCATCACCTATTCACCCCCTCTAGTTGATTTACACATATAAATCTCACTTGTAATAAGTTGTAGTTCAAAACAGTTAATTTATGGTCGTGTAAATCTCACTTGCAGTTTAATTACGGTCCAAAAGAGTAATAATTAATATTTATTTTAATATTATTTTGCGGTCAACTTTGTGTCAATTTTTTCACTTCCACTTCTGCATTTACTAATCAAACACCAGAAAACACATTACAAAAAAAATTGAAAAACTTATTTGCACAAATCTCAATTTTCTAGCATTTCTCACTTACAGTTTTTCTTTCCTATTTCATACTTGTATTTTTTCCCTCTCACTTGTAGTAAATCAAACAGACACTTAAGGAAAAAAAAAAGGAAAAAGAGGCAGATGGACCCCACTGGCTTCCCTTAGATGAATATGAAGAAATTTGCCGCCGCTGCATTTTTGTGGGAAATACAAGAAGTTAATCTCTTTGAGTTGAATTATGGCGAGATCCGTTGATAGAATCAATTGATAATGGTTAAAGTGTGTTCTCTTTTCATTGGGGATGAACGTGCTATATTCACATGTTCAATTCCGACTTCGAATGAATGAGATATTCAAATCTAAAGTTTGCCTAATTTAAAAGCCAAAAGAGGACTAAAGAGCTAAAAATATTTAGTCCCTCATTGACCATAGAATGAAAGTTTGAAGTGTTTAAATAGAGAAAAATAAGAACAAAGGGTGTGCCTTTTGGGTATTCAGAGTTTTCTCGCGCGTGATTAGGGGGAAACCACGCCCACGCGCGCGCGCGCCGGAGCCGGAGCCGGCCGGGCTCGGGTTCCATACCCGGTCCAGTTCTTTTTGAACCGATTCTCATGAGTATGGGTTACAGTGGATCGTACCCGCTCCGCTATTCGGATCCGAACCGACTCAGCGCAACGGCTGACAGAAAACCACCGCGAACAGTTGGCGGTTTCTGTTTGAAACGAACCGTTGCAACGGTTCAGAGCGAACCGTTGCAACCGTTTGGTCGGGTTCGGATGGTTTTACCCCTCCCGGAGCGCTATAAATAGCGCTCTTTTTCTCTCACTTCAGAACACAGACAGAAACATAAATAATACAGAAAAGGAAAACAAGTTTCTTCCTCTGTATTTCAAAGTGGGAGTTCTGCAACTCAGATTCAGAAGTGACTTCCAATAGTAAGTGGGAATTCTGCAACTCGGATTCCAAAGTGACTTCCAACAGATTATGAAGATTCGTTCTGAAAGAAGGCTCAGAAAATTCAACATATTCTTTAAGAGAATTGTTATCTGAATCTGTGACTTCCAAAGAAGAATATTCTTCTATCTCCTTCTTTTCTCTGCAGTGGGTGTTCCTCCAAAGTAAAGACAATATTCTCCTTAAAATTTATGTTGGTACTGCTGCTTTTCATAATCCTGTGAAAGTACTGGTTAACTAAGGTTCGACCGTACGGTGATTTGATAGTGTTATCCAAATACCGTGAAGGAGTGTTGTATCTTGGGAGACCAGCGTCCAGTAACCCGTTAGCACCATAATGGGGGACGTAATTGTCTTAAGGAAACTCGCTATAAGCGTACCTCATTCCAAGTACTGTATAAGTGAATTAATTTTCTTTATACAGGGATTATACTGATATTCAATATATTGAGACTGACTTCTACCAGTCTAATTGGTGTTTAACCAAGGAAGGTAATTAAAAGGTGATTTCTGTAATTAAGGAACGTTCTATTGAATGAAAAACCTCCCAGCTGATATTCACCGACCTGGCCAATTAGATCGGTGACATTGATTAGTTGTCAGAGTGACCTAGTAACTAACAATTTTATGCATAGAAACTTGTTTCTCTCTCATTTTCATTACCAAAGTTTGTGGCTTTCCAAATATAAGAAGATGCCTCCATTAATATCCATTCAAATTTTCGATCCACTTGAGACGTTTTCAAAGAACTATTTGGTTAGGGGTGGAAGTGAGGAAGTGAGAAAGTAGTAATAGGTTACTTTGAAACTTGGGGATTGGTTAGTGAGTTTTCTGGTGTTTGGATGTTGTAGGAAAATATAGTTTGAAAAATGTTATATCTTTTCTAGTGTTTGGATGGTAATGTGAAAGTGAAAGAGAAAAAATTTGACCATAAAGTTGACCGCAAAATAATATTAAAATAAAAATTAGTTAAGAAAAATAAAAATTAGATTGTAATTAGAATGCAAGTGAGATTTATATGGTTACAAAATTAACTGTTTTGAGTTACAACTTATTACAAATGAGATTTATATGACCACAAAATTAACTGTAGCACCCTGGAAGTGAGGAAGTGATCATGTAAAAAGAAAAAGAGAAAAAGAGAAGGGTTTTCTCTTTTTTTTTTTTCCGGTGTTTAGATAGATAGAGAAGTGAGCAATTATACTTCCTCATTTCTTTACTTCCGCCCACTTCCTTACAATCAAACACGCCCAAAATAGAATGTTTGGGAGCATTTGTGTATCATGGCTGTTTCTCTACATTCCTTTGCTTTTTTTTTTCTTTTCGGGCGTATTTGGTTGCAAGGAAATGGGCAGAAGTAAGAAAATGAGAAAGTATAATTGCTCACTTTCCTATCTATTCAAACATCGGAAAAGGAAAATGAGAAAACCTCTTTTTCTTTTCTCTTTCCCTTTTTACACAATCACTTCCTCACTTTCTGGGTGCTACAGTTAATTTTGTGGTCATGTAATCTCATTCGTGATAAGTTGTAAATCAAAACAATTAACTTTGTGGTCACATAAATCTCACTTGCATTCTAATTACAATCTAATTTTTATTTTTTTATTAATTTTATTTTAATATTATTTTGTGGTCAATTTTTTCATTTTCACTTTCACATTACCATTCAAACACCTGAGAAGGTATAACATTTTTCAAACCACACTTCCAACAATATCCAAACACCAGAAAACTCACTAACCAATTCTCAAGTTTCAAAGAGAACTATTACTATTTTCTCACTTCCTTACTTCAACTCCTAACTAAACAGCCTCAAATTAATATACATAAATAAACTAATTAAGTGTTATTTAATTGGTCAGAGAGATCAAACCATAATTTTGTTTGACATCCATTGTGAGCCACTCAATGCGCACAAGAAGTCACCTGGGATCACATGAAGGCCATGCGGCTCTTGCGCTCCCTGTTCAGTGGCGATGAGTATTGGACACACAATTGGACACTTCCAAGTTAAAGTCTAAAAACTCGAGTCCGCAGTGAAACAGCTGGGCCATTGAGAAAACGAAACAGTCTAGTCAGAATCATTTGTTTTCCCCTTTAGATAAAACGGTGAGCCTGCCAGCGCCGTGTTTCTTTAATTTTTTTTCAATGAAAACAATCAAACAAGCAAGTCGGAAAGAAGTAGAAAATTTTCTTACAAAAAACAAAATATACACGCAGGTGCTGAAAAATCACAATATATGAAATATAATATAGGTTACGCAGAGGAGTCTCACAACAGGACCGTTCTAAGACAAAGTGAGACCCTAGACGAAAATTCGAAAAGGGATAGCTTACACGACTAATTTAGTTTTTTTTGATTACTATTACATGAAAACTATGTAAGCACTAAGGAGCTCAAAAATTGGAGGGGTGCTTTGGATTGCAGCTGGAGGGTTGGATTGTGAGGACTCCACTGAAAATACTGAAGGACACTGAATGTCAAAGTCACGTAGAATATGGTGGTCCATATGATTCTATGAAATCAGTTGAGATCATAGATTTTGGTGTAGCAATCAAGTTTCTAACTTTAACTTCATGAAAACATTGTATTAACTATAAATATCACACTGCTAAAGAATAATGTAGATTATGACAGACATTATCTTTTGGCAGGCATGTGAGAAAGACAAATGTACTTATTTAAGTTACAGATGATGCACGCTTGAATTTGTCATCGTATTTAATCATGAAAGGTGATAGTACATAATTATTCAAAGATTTTTTAACAGACTTTGTCACTTATTGTTTCTTGTCCTTCAACAATCTTTTCTGGATGCTCTAAGGAGGTAGGAGATTTTGCAATTCTCGTGTCAGGGTCCATGGAACCTCGCTGCCATAGCCTTACATAATATTTGCTATAGAATAATCGTTGACAATGTGGAAGGAGTTGGATAGAGGAAAGAGCCTCTGAGTTTTGTGAGTTATTTCTTTTATTTACAAAAAAAAAAAAACGGAATATGAAAGATCATGAAATGCATGGGAAATGAAGAAGGCCCCTCCACATGATTGTGAGTTATTCTTTTGTTTATAAGAAAAAAGAAGAGGAAAGGTCATAAATGTATGGAAATGAAGAAGAGATTAAATGATACGTTCTCTTGATGATAAATTTGGTCCAATATTTGATGAGATTTAAATATTTTTTAAATTGAGGCCCCTCCACTTGGTGAGGCCCTAGGCGATTGCCTCATTTGCTTAGTGGTAGGGCCGACCCTATCACAACATCGAATCTCCATGATACAAAATACAGACTGCTCCTAGTTATTATTTAGTGTAGAGTCAGTTCTTTTTGAGAAAAAACCGTGAGGCCAAAGAGACCCTCCAACGTTCCATGAATAATCATTAACAAAACATCCCAAAAGATGAAGGTTGCAAATATGTAGGGCATAGAAATTTGAGCCTTCAGGGGAAAAAAAAAAAATGAAAAAGTACAGTCGATGTATACTAAGCTTACGGTGCCAATGCACCGACGCGATCAGATATCGCTTAGCCCATTGTAGCCCGATCCGTAGCACTCCTCCGCTGTTGATCTCTCTCCTTCTCATTCCATCAAGTTACATACCAATAAAAAAAACTCTCACCGTGGCTTCACAACTCCTCCTACCATCTCTGGTCGGCCCTCCAATTCCCTCCCTCAGCAAGAACCTCAAGTCAACCCAACAAACCTAAGCGGTTCCTCATACCCTTCTTTTTTATTGGGCTTCTGCGACTCTATTCCGTTAGTGGGAGAGAGGAACTGACTCAAAAAATTCTCAAACTCTTTATGGAAATACTCTTGAAATCTCTGTCCCACGACGTTCATAAGAACTCCTCATCCAAAAATAGGCCATAGGATTGTAGGCCTGGCCCGTTCCGAAGACGCACCTCCAGGGAGTGGTGCCCAACATCACGAAGATCCCTATAAGCATCAGATCTCTGGGACGACCCATCTATAGATATCCCCACATTAAGAAATCCCTTCTTAAGAGATCCTGCGCCCCTTCTATAGATATCCCCACATCAAAGCCGCCTACGCCGCTCGACGTAGCCCTCACACTGTCCACGGCCAGCGTGGCTTCCTCGGTACTCCCACACCGTACCTGCAGCACTTCGGCTCCACACAGTAACGTTGCTACCGGCGACACGTCGGCGATCGCGGATACCTGCCCCTCTTCTCATTTTGCAAACCCCCTGATATATGTTAAGAAAGATGATTTATATACATAGGGATGGGTTATCTGAATTTCATTTTGCAAACCCCCTAACACTATCTTCTCCTTTTCTTCGCCCCTCTTCTCACGGAAAAAAGGAAAAGAAAAAAAAAAAGTCATCGTGCCCTAATTAAATTTTCTATTTAACATTTTAACTCAATTTCCAATTATTTGCGAGCCTGCGACTTATTTTCATTAAATTCTTTTGCATGTCTCCCTTTTGTGCATGTGTCAAGCACGGGCAATCATGCACCCTCTTACCACGGAGCAGCGTAGTTGGACGGAAATAAGTTCTGGCAACCGACAACAAACAAGAGTTCAAAAACCTGACACTAACACAACATCGTCAAGCACCCATGGGCCGTCAAGCAGGACATGACCCTTATTCGGGCAACACAAAGAAGCCATGATTCATTGGGATTATTTCCTAGTCCCATTTAGATTGGGAGCCAAGAAAAGAAGTGATCGCTCATTAACTTTGCCAAACCCTAGAGATCTCCCAAGAAATCTGCGCGCCAGAGAAAGTTTCCACGACTCGCTGCCATCTTCAGTTACTTAAGGGGGAAACCGGCCAATATCATCGGCGATGAGAGGGCTTGGGGCGAGATTAGAACCTTCTTCATTAGAGTGTGAAGAGAAGACATGCTTATAGTGTTGCGCCTTCCGGAGGAATTTAACACGCCAATCAATAAGATTAGCGTAACAACACCAAGTCAATATGACACGAATACAAATACAAAGAGAGAAAACGATAACAAATAATTTAGTGAGGTTCGACAACTTGCCTACATCCTTGGGACAGAAATGAGATCTTATTCAATCAATAGAGTTACAATGTTACAAATTGATCCGAAAATTCAACTGATCAAGATTGATTCAAATAGAGAAGAATTCTTTCAAACAACTAACCTTAAAACTCTCATTACAAATCACCGATCAAGGTTACTTTCTCAAGGTTACAAAGTAGGGTACAACACCCCTCAATATATAGGCAGAGAATCCCATACAGAAAAGAAAATCAAAACTCTGAAATCAGATTAGAATCGAATTTAGAAACCAATTTGGAAACTGCCATAACACATAGTTGTCGACAGCTCCGAAAGGTCTATCGACAGACTGAGCTGATCCAAATCTCGGTTGATCCCCTGTTGATAGACTGAGCTATGCCTGTCGACAGACTGAGCTATAATTGTCTACTGTTATCCAATAGTTGTCGACAGACTGACAACCATGAAGTCTATGTTTGGTGTTTTCGAGTATCTGTTGTAGCCAGTCACAAGGGGCCCGTCGACAGTGGCTTGCTTCTGCAGCAAATATCTCCTTTCCTCTCTGATATCCATCTCTCTCTGTTCATCCAATTGAGTTTCAAAACTTCAATTTTCATCTTCATGCCCCCCCCACACATAGTTGACACTACTAGCTCACAATCATTCCATAGATAACCAGTCACTTGTGGATGTTGCTATCCATTATCACTGTACTCCTCATCTTTGTTTGCACATCCACAATAATACACATAACACGAACTCTCAGCGTTCGCTGATTCAAAAGCTATTCATCAGTTTGTGCTTACACGGGGTCAAAATAACTGAGAATCCAAAATTTGTAAAATGTGGCCTCAATGTCTCCATACAAAGCCTTTCCACTCCTTTCTAGAAGAAGATCACGAGTGAAGGCATCTCCTTCCTCCCCCCGCAGATATCAACAGACTCAATACTCAGCATTTAGATCAAGATAAATGCCACCCGTGCTCAATTCAGAAGACACCACCAATTAGCTCGCAACTCCTCCAGCCTTTGCAAGAGCTTCACAAGCACAACAACTCTCTCCACAACTTTTTAGTATCCTGCTCTCAAAGTCACCGACTTCTTCACTTTATGGCCTGATCACACAAACAGACTATTTATATTGCAAGCTGTAGTCTGACCCCTGAAGAAGAGTCTCCTTCGTTCTACGACGTTGAGTACTTTATTTAACCAACCTGGCAACTCAATGTAAGTACTTGTGCATCCACCTTGCATTTGCATATCGTTGAACTCATGGAATCAACGAGTCCAGAAGACGGCATCATCAGCCAAGACGCCACCTTCACGGTTCCGCTCCTCCTGAATCCGTCCTATGCCCGCTCGAAATCCTCCGCGTTTGACGAGCTGCGGAACTTCCGAATAAGCCTGCGGTGGTGCGCCCTCGACCACTCCTCACCGACCGGAAAAACAATCTCCTACATCGCCTTCATCCTCTTCGCCATCGTCGTTCCTGCAGTCACGTCCCTCTCCTTCTCATCAACTGCCGCCTTCGGGTCCGTGACATTCAACCATGTCGTCCAGATCCCCGAATCCAGCCTCGCCGCCATCGCCTTCTTCACCCTGGCAGCATTCTTCCGCCGTCACGGCCTCCGCCAGCTTCTCCTCCTCGACGACGCCCTCCGCAATGACTCCGCGTGTGTCCGCCGCTGCTACGCACGCGAGCTCGACCACGCGTTCCGGTGCCTCGCCTACATCTTACTCCCGGCCTTCTCCGTCGAGCTGGCGCACAAGATCCTCTTCTTCGCCACCGTGTCGGTGCGGTTCCCTAACATGCGGCCGGTGATCATGGCCGCCACACTGGCGGCATGGGTATACCGTACTGGGGTGTTCCTGTTGGTTTGCGTGCTCTTTAGGCTCACTTGTGAGCTGCAGATCCTGAGGTTTGAAGGGTTTCATAAGATGTTTGAAGGGGGGGTGATGTGCATGTCATATTCAAGGAGCATGTGAGAATCAAGAAGCAGCTGCAGGTGACGAGCCACAGGTACAGGGGATTCATAATTGGGTGCTCGGTAAACATTACTATTAGCCAGCTGGGAGCTCTGCTGCTCATCTTGGGTTCTAGGACTCCCAAAAACTTCTGCAACTCCGGTGACATCGTGGTAAGTCTTTGAACTTTCATTTTATACAAAAACTCAAGCTTTGAATGTGTCAATTAAGATCTCCCTGAACTATCATGCTCCATCAAGCATCATGTCAACAATCAGTTAGAAAAAAAAAACTTGGTTAAAAATTTTCATGAAACCTAGTGTGACCCTGCTTGGATGTAAAAAAGAACAGAACAACTAAACTTAGATGATGATGATGATAATGATTTATAAACTTGTGTCTTCTTCTTTGACCCAAGAACACCAAGGATTAAGCTGATTCCCATTATTGTATCTCACCACCACTTTCACAAGATCAAACCCATAGCAGCTACTTCTTGACAACATTGAGGTGGATAAGTCCCACTCTTTCCCACACTTTGTGCCGGAACTTGCGATCTTCTTGCCACAAACAGGCAGTCTGGAACACTATCAACTGTGCAAATTCCTTGCTCACGTTCAAATGAGTCCTTTTAGAAATACCAGATTGAAGCATCATGCTCTTCTTCGTCTTCCAACATCTTATCGCAGGTATGTTCAGTTGTTCAACTAACCGGATTCCTACTGTGCTTGTTTGGAGCTGCAAGAATCACACACAGAGCGCAGAGGGTAGTCTCGATTGCAAGCCGTTGGCACATGAACCTTTGCTGCTCTCCAAACACCAAGTCTGAAACATTGGGACAGGACAAGCAAGGCCAGACCATCAACCAACCCAACCCGTCAGCTTGCAGCACACGATGATACATCTGAAGCACATGTTCCGCCTCCCTCGCGAGAAGCCTCTCCCGTCAAGAGCCGTCAAGCTCTTGGTAAGCCAAATATTTGCACATCACTTGATGCATATATCCAGAATAAATTTGAATTCTTTTGCACAGTTCTATCAGAGAGGGAACAAAGATGGAAGTCATTCTTATATTGTACACTGAAGCTTAACTAACGATAGTCCTTTTCTTTTTCCTGATGTAGTGACATATTTACAGCACAATGGAGGAGGAATCACATTGTTCGGCTTCGCTCTTGACCGTGGTTTACTGCACACACTCTTCGCATTTGAGATGACCCTGGTGTTGTGGATCCTAGGCAAAGTTATTGTCGTCGTTTCTTAATCCCTCGACTTGGAAAAGTGAAGGATAGTAGTTGTATTTTGCAGTAACAAAGTTTATTGATCGTTTCATTTTAAGTTTGAGTGAAATGGGCAGAACAAAGTTTGTGGAAAATGATGACCTTAGACTCTACATGTCCCAGGTTGAGATGTATGTTGAAATTACTGTGATATAAACTTATGGTGGAATATCAACAAAACATTTGGAAGGCCCAACATGGTACAGGGTGAAAATGTGAAGAATTTGGGGGCATCATCCCAAAAGACTAGCCTTCACGTCTAGCACCGCGTGAGAGGTGACAAAATGGATGACGAGAGTCTCAGGCTCAATTCTTATAAATAACCATTAAAGGCTGAATTTGGGTTATGGATGTCCTACAACCTAAGTTCAAGAGAGGTAGGAAGAACAAGAAGAAAGGGTAGAAAGCAAGACCAAGAGAAAAGAAAATTAACACAATGTGATCGTTAGTTTACAATATGCTAATGATAAGTTTATCTTTAGGAAATGGGGGTCGCCATAATTTATTATCCTTAAATGTGTTTGAATAGGTGTGGTTGGGCCTTAAATCAATTTTAAAAAATCAGTCGTATTTTTATAGAGGAACAGTTAATTAAGAGCTTACTGTTTTCAATTGCTCAATAGAAACAACTCAGTTTTTGACTCACTGGTAAAGAAGTGCAACTCACTGGTAAAGAGGTGAGAGTGAATTGTGAGGAGTTTCAGGTTCAATCTCCAGCTACAACTTATGTTTAAAATTTCTCTCCGTGAGCAATTATCGCTAAAATACATCAGTTTCCCTAATAAAGCAAGCCACCTTGACCAACCACCTCTCCAAAAATCAATACCCCCCTCGGCTTTTTCTTCTTTTCCTACCCTTGTTTCTTATTTCTCTCTTTTTTACTTTCATTCTCCATTCCCTTTTTTTCTTTCTTTCCTAATCTTCTAAAAGTGAATTGAAAATAATGACCAATGTCTGTACCTTTCTCCTCCTTTCATTTCTTTTTCTTTCTTGATTTGTCAGTTTTGCTTTCAGTTTTCTTAGTTTTCGTTCTTAGATACCTATTCTGCTTTCTTTCTAGCATACGAGATTAACAATGAGCAAGTTATAGTCATTTGTGTTCCTTTTTCTGAAACTGTGCATGACTTGCTTCTAATAATCAATTCGTCAGTTTGTATTTTTATTGTGCATCTTATTATTTAAATCTTTT